>APFE030434115.1:0-27795 GCA_000404065.3 Pinus taeda | reverse complement strand
CATTATGGAGGATGTACAAAAGGAGAAGCTGGTCTGAATATAGCTGCAATATGTCTCTATCTCTTTCTTGGTCATTATGGTTATTCTTTGCAGATCTGGTTCATATTCAGGGGGAGCATGTTCTTAGGGGGAGCATAACCCTTTGCCCTTGATGTCAAAGGGGGAGAATGTCGCTGAAGTTTTTGGAGGTTGCCATCAAGTCCAAAGGGGGAGATTGTTGGCATTATGAGACAAGTGTTGTCCTTGATGGCAAATCACTCAGATGATAAATTATAGTGCAACAAAGTTATTTTCAAGTTCACGGAATTTTATGCAGAGAAACGTTTACTTCATGTAGAGAAAAGTTCATGGAATTTTATGCAAAGAAAAGTTTATTTCATGTAGAGAAAAGTTCACGGAATTTTATGCAGAGAAAAGTTTATTTCATGTGGAGAAAAGTTCACGCACTTTCATGGTTGGTTCATGGTATTAGTCCCACAGTTTTTGATCCTATGGTTTTAGCCCGTGGTATTGGTCCATGATTTGAGGAAGAGCTTGCCTATATAAAGCAAAGGAGATCATTTGGCTTGGGTATGCTTTTGGGTTGAATATCTTAAGATCTGAAATATTGGGTTATTGTTTCAAAAGCTCGATCTATATGAAAGTGAAGTGGAAAGTGAATCTGTGAAGGGTGATCTCTTGAGCACTGCAGCTGCGAAAGTGCGGAGACGCCACAGAGGCGCCACAGAAGGCGCAGTGCGGAGATGCCACAGAGGCGCCACAGAAGGCGCAGTGTGGAGACGCCACAGAAGGCGTAGTGCGGAGGTGCCACAGGAGACGCCACAGAGGCGCCACAGAAGGTGTAGTGAGAAGGCACCACAGAAGGCACAGTGCGAAGGCGCCACAAAAGGCGCAGTGCATAGATGCCACAGAAGGCGCAGTGCGGAGACGCCACAGAGCCGCCACAGAAGGCACAGTGCGGAGACGTCACAGAGGCGCCACAGAAGGCACAGTGAGGAGACGCCACAGAGGCACCACAGAAGGCGCAATGCGGAGACGCCACAGAAGGCGTAGTGCGGAGGCGCCACAGGAGACGCCACAGAGGCGCCACAGAAGGCACAGTGCGGAGATGCCATAGAGGCGCCACAGAAGGCGCAGTGCGAAGACGCCACAGAGGCGCCACAGAAGGCACAGTGCGGAGGCGCCACAGGAGATGCCACAGAAGGCACAGTGCGGAGACGCCACAGAGGCGCAACAGAAGGCACAGTGCGGAGACGCCACAGAGGCACCACAGAAGGCGCAGTTGCGGAGGTGCGCGGTGCCACAGAAGGTGAAGTGCGTAGCGACGCAGGCCAGAGAAAAGGAAATTGCGTATTTGTCTGAAGATCTTTTGTTGACTGATTTTTTTGTGGACAAGGTGTTCTGGGTTTAGTTTACTGTTATTGTGGATCTGGTTATCTGGGTGACTTACTGGTACTTGATGATCATTTGATGTTTATGGATCCAGTTTGAAAATTTATGAAAAGTGGTCCTTGAAAGAAAAGAAGTAGGGGGTTTGAGCTCCCTTCCAGGAGAGACTGGAAAACGAGAGAGAGTTGTAGCTCTCTGCAGGTTGCAGCCTGCGTACTGGTAAAGGACTGCACCAGTACAAGACCATTGTAAAAGGGGTTTCTAATTTGAAAGAAGATAGAGACATATTGCAGCAGGTGGTTTTCACCCACATTGGGTTTCCACCTTATATCTGGTGTTCTTTGATGTGACTGTCTGTTTTTCTTGCTCATTATTTTATGGTACTGATATGCAAAAATAATTCAAAGTGTAAATAAGGAAAAGTTGCTAAAAGAACTAGATAATACTGATTCACCCCCCCTCTCAGTATTATTTTCAACATTCACCTACCACCATGGTACATTTATATGCTATAGGAATAAATGAGATGAAGTTGACCATGTGAGAAATCATTTGATTAGAGGTCATTGATGTATATTATTAACAAATGCAAGACAACTCACTGATAATGATGATGAGAGTCAAGGTACCCCAGTGCCATCTAACAAGTGTGAATAAATGAGTTGAAGTCAAACACTTGAGAGAATATATATATTAGAAGACATGATGTATTCTCAATGTCGATAGCGAAGGAGTCTTCCACTAATGACTGCAAACCCTAAGTTACTGAAAAAGGACTCTAGATCTTATTCCCAGAGTAATGATTTGGAGTCGATGGGAAAAGATCTAGTGGAAGGAAGACATTATTGAATCCTACATCAATCCAACATGAGTGTAATCCATAGGCCAATAATGTGGAAGAAATCAAATGAAGAAAGATGAAGTAACCATACTAAAGCACATTTCTAGCATACAAAAGATGTGGCTAGTGCATGATAGAAACCATTGGAACCAACCAATAATTAAAGCTGACACAGAGGTGAGGAATACACCAATAGGGTCAAATGGAAACCAAGGTACTGCATGAATCCCAATGTGTTATCATGTAAGATGACATTAAACACAAGGGAAACCACTTAGTCAAAGACCCATGATATTGATCAATGTTGAGCACAAGGTCACCTGTTACACAAAAATATCATCACCATGATTATTTTCAGTCAGTATGAGTCTATCATCACTTATACTAACCTCCTAAGCAAGTCTCGGACCTTAGCTCTTCATGTCAAGCTTTGCAAATGAGAGAAAGACATTGAAAATCAATATTACTCTGGTTCCGCACTTTCTCCTACTTTTACCTGCGGACCCACAACCTTTGTTCATAATACCTACGTACCTGCACGCTCTGTCTGTAAAGGGGTGGGTGCGTACCCCTATAAAAGTCAAAAAGGCACAAGTTTATCCTAAAAAACTCACTTTTGGGTTAATTCTAGATGTTTCTAGAAGGATTTTTACGTGGATTATTCGCTCCAAGGTGGTTCATGCATCCCAAAAGAGAAGGAGCTAATTTCTTGATAGGAGGAGCTATCCCTTTGAAGGAGGGCTTTATCCCTTTGAAGGAGGACCTAGTAACTTCCCTCCATTGCACTATAGATTAAGGCATTGGGTCAGTTGCTAGGGAGGTTAGAAGTTGAACATTTTGAGGGTAAATGTTGATGGAATTAGGACTTCCTAGTTAAACTTGAGAGGAGAGCTCACATACCTTTTGGTTTCATTGGGAAGTGAGTGAAACTTGTCAAAGTAGAGGAGACTTCTTGTCGGACCCTGGGAGGAGCTTGTACAACATCAAGGCACAGGTTGTAAAGTTCTTCTTCATTTGAATTGATACAATCAGATTCATTTTTCTCAACAAATTGTCTTATGTGGTTTGTTTCATAATCTCCTTGATCATTATGATGAATATGCTTTATGATATTGGCTTTTCAAGTGCTATTTAATTGGTTTGCTTGTTTTTGTTTGCAGAATTACACTTCAAGGAAGCTCATTTGGAGCGAGGGAGCGAGGCTTCCACAAACTTGCATTGGACCCAAGGTAGGCCTAAAACACTTGTGTGCATTTGTTTTAATTGCATATTTAGAGAAAGATAGTTTTTGATTGGATTTCTTATCACTAGATATCAGTAGATATTAGGAAGGTCGATCTTGTCCGTGACCTCGACTTATTCCACGTGACACTACCAAAAATGATATCATCAACATACACAACAAGTATTAGCAATTTATCATTGTCAATTTTTATATATAGATTGCTATCAGCTGATCCTTTTGAAAAACCTTGTTGATGAAGGTATTTGTCAAGATAGTAATACTAGGCCCTTGGAGCTTGTTTGAGACCATAGAGAGCCTTTATGAGTCTGCATACAATTTTTGGATCATTTCCAAGGATGAATCCATTTGGTTGCTCAATATATACTTCTTCTTCTAGGTCTCCATTAAGAAAAGCATATTTCACATCCATTTGATATACTTTGAACTTCTAAAAGCTAGAAAGAGCAAGGAACATTCTTATGGCTTCAAATATAGCAACAGGTGCAAAAGTTTCTTCAAAGTCTATACCTTCTTTTTTAGCATACCCTTTACAAACAAGTCTGGCCTTGTTTCTAATAATTTCTCCATTTTCATTCAGCTTGTTTTTGAATATCCATTTGGTTCCTATGACATTATTATCATTAGGTCTAGGAACCAATTCCCAAGTACTATTCTTTTCAATTTGCTCAAGTTCTTCATTCATGGCCTTGACCCAACATTCATCTTTGCATGCTTCATTTACATTTTGCGGTTCTACGGATGAAAGCAATGCTAGATAGCTTGAAGCTTCTGTAATAGTTCTTCTTGTTTGTACACCTGCCTCTTTTTGCCCCAAAGTTTGAGTCTCTAGATGATTCTTTTGAACGTACCTAGATGGAGTCTTTTATTCAAACCTTATCTGTTCTTCTGATGCCTCATTGGTTTCTTCTTTAGAATTCGTCTGATTTGATGTGGAAGGATAGTCCTCATCTTCTTCATAATCTTTGGTTTTTAACTGCCTTGGAGTTTTTCCTGCTTCATCAATCACGACATCAATACTTTCAACAATTTTCCCAAGTCTTTTATTATAACACTTATATCCTTTACTTCAGGAAGAGTAACCAATAAGAATGCCTTCATCTGATCTAGGTTCAAACTTGCCAAGTTTTTCATCAGTCCTCTTGATGTAACATTTGCTTCCAAAAACTTTGAAGTATTTTATAGTAGGAGTCTTACCATACCAGAGTTCATGTGGAGTTTGAGTGCTGCTTACCCAGACATTTGTTTTGTTGAGAATAGTGACAGCAGCAAATGCAGCTTCACCCCAGAAGGTTGCAGGAGTTCCAGACTCATCTAGCATAGCACTAGCCATTTGTGAACAGTTCTGTTCATCCTTTCTACCACTCCATTTTGTTGACGAGTTCTTGCTATAGAGGATTCCCTTCTTATTCCATGTTCTTCACAGAAGTCGAAGAATTCATCTGAGGTAAATTTCCCTCCTCGATCAGACCTAAGGCATTTGATTTTACGATCTAATTCATTTTCAACCAAGGCTTTGAACTTTTCGAAAGCTTCGTCTTTATGCTTCAGAAGTCCTATCCAACAGATTCTGGAAAAGTTGTCAATCAACAATATAAAGTATTCTTCTCGACGAGGTGACTTTTTCCTAGATGGACCACATAAATCAGTGTGAACAAGTTCAAGAGGCTTACTAGCTAATCCTTCCTTCTTAGGGAAATGTGCTTTGGTTTGCTTACCAAATTGATATGATTTTCATATTGTATTCTCTGGAATGATGATATCTAGAAGTTCGCGAATAGCCTGGTATCTACATGCTTTTCTTATTTGAAAGAAACTTAGATGCCCCAATCTTCTGTGCCATAACCAATGTTCATTGTTTTTTCTTAGGTAGCACTGTTGTTGTCCCCCCTTGAGTATGTACAGGTTGTTTGGATTTATTACACCTTTGAGCACTGTTTCTCTTGTATCAAGCTCACGAACAATACATCCATTTGATCGACATGCTACCTCATTTCCTTGATCACACATTTAACTGACACTCAATAGATTATGCTTCAGACCATCTACATACATAACATTCCAAGCCTTAACCTTTTCTTTTAAGAGAACGGAGCCTTTACCTTTTATGACTACAGGAGTGTCATTATCAAATGAGACCTTATTTTCCTTTTCTAAGGCATTATATGACTGAAGTTTTTCTTTATCACCTGTCATGTGTTTTGGGTATTGACTGTCGATGTACCATTGATTTTCTTGTCCTTCTGCATACAAGGCTATACCATATATTTCTGTTTGTGATTCTTTCTTTCTCCATGTTTTGGGACCCAATGAAGCTTGCTCCTTTTGAGATGTTTTCCAAAATTTACTCCTACATTCGGAATCTTGATGTCCAAAGTTATTACAGATGTAACATTCTATTTCATTTTCAAGAGCAGAAAAGTTATTGTAGGTCCTTTTCATGATCCCAGCCACATTCTTTTGACTTCGTGCTTCTCTAGTCATGATAGTCTTGTAGGCAACACATTGAACAACTTTGTGTCCAAAGTTATGACATGAAAAACATTGGCCATTAAAGAAATTCTTGCTATTATCGAATCTATTGACCTGATGATTGTAGTTTCCATTGACATTCATTCTTGAAGCAAATTGAGATTGATTTACCTGTGGTTGGTTATAGATTTTGTTCATTCTTGAAGTAGATTGAACCCGAGATACCTGGTGATATGCTTTACGCCTTTGCTGACGATTGTCAACCTATTCACTTCTCCTTGCTGCATCAAGATAGCTTTTGGAGGTTGATGGCTTCTGTGCTTGTGATTATTCGTCAGTATATCCAAGACATGTCTTTATCAGAGGAGAACGTTGCACTTTGATAATTTCATCTAAAGTTTCTAATCCTTTAGCAAATCTAAGATTGAGAGCTTTTGTTTTCTCAATATCTTTTCTTAGACCCAAAATTTAACATTCTAGTTTTTCATTGTGTTTTTCTCTTTCAACAAGTTGGAATGTCAAAGTATCTATAATCATATTCTTTTCTTCTAAACATATTTTGAGTTTAGAGATTTCCTCATAAATATTATCTTCATCTAAAGCATCCAAGAAATCATCATCTTCAAAATCCATCAGAAGTCTATAGTCATTATTATCATCATCACTATTTGATAAACCATCACTATCTTCATGACATGTATAGTAGCTCTTCTTACTTACACTTTGTTTCCTATTCCATTTTTCTGATTCCTTACCTTTATCAAGCTTATCTTTATGAGGGCATTTGGCAGCATAGTGACTGACTCTTCCACAAGCAAAACATTTGAAAGGTAGTTTACCTCTAAATCTTCCAAAACCCTGTTGAAGGTTGTTGACAATGTTTTCTTTTGAAACATGTCTTGATTCATTGAATTCCTCTCTTCCTGAAGCTTTGAATGCGGCTTCTCTCATGTCTAATGGACCTCCTTTTCTCATTTCGAAAGTAGTTAAGATTCCATGCAGTTGTGTCATAGTGATACTTTGAAGATCCTGCTTTTCTTCTATGGCAGAAACTTTTGATTCAAGCTTAGTAGACAAGGATCTTAAAACATTTTCAACTAAAGTAACTTCTTTTATCTCTTCACCCAAGTTCTTCATGCAATTAACAATCTCATCTATACGTAAGAATTAATTAGCTATACCTTCATCATTGTGCATTTTGAGAGTTTCATATTGAATTCTGAGAGATTGCAATTTTGCACATTTTACCTGATTGTCTCCTTCATAGATTAGAATGATCTTGTCCCATATTTCTTTGGTGGTCTTGAGCTACATAACTTTGACAAATTTTGATTATGACAAACTTCCTAATAATGTATTGACAGCCTTGCCATTGGTTTCATATTGCTTTTTACCTGCCGTATCTGTAGGAATCACTGATGGAAATGTATATCCTCCTTCTACGATTTCCCAGACATCTGTTCCAAGAGATTGAAGATAGGTTGTGGTTCTTACCTTCGAATACATGAAGTTTCTCCCAGCAAGTTTGGTGGTCTAATGGATCGCTCTCTTTCATAGTTACTCATGATGATATATATTCCTTCAAGCGGTCAAGCTTGTTCTGAAGGACTTGCTCTGATACCAATTGTTGGAAATAATACTAAGAGGGGGGGGGGGTGAATCAGTATTATCAAATCAATATAACCTTTTCATTTCCATATTCAGATTCATATACACTACTTCAGTTAAAACAAAACTACGTGTATGCGCAACTGTGTGTAATGCAACAAGCTTATATCTAGTAAACTTATAATTCAGTTAGTTGCTTCTTAATGAGTGCATCAAAACATTATTAACCATATGAATAGAAAACAGGAGAAGTAAAGTAGAACAAATCATCACACATAAGCAACATACATGAACACCAGATATAAGGTGGAAACCCAATGTGGGTGAAAACCACCTGCTGCAATTCGTCTCTATCTTCTTTTAATTAGAAACTTCTCTTTACAATGATTTTGTATTGGTGCAGTCTTATACCAGTACGCAGGCTGCTACCTACAGAAGGCTACAACATTCTCTCATTCTCCAGCTTCTCCTGGAAGGGAGCTACAACCCCCTTAGATCTTGTACTAGCTAAGGTAATAGTACATAGGTGCTGACCTACAGAAGGCTACAACCTTCTCTTTTCTTCCAGGGACCACGTTTCATAAATTTTCAGACTGGATCCATGAATAACATCAATCAAACATCAAGTATATCTGCATCAACCAATCTCCTTTTTACAAGCCATTATTGAATCAACCAATCACTTCTCAGAATGTCGTAACCAGAAAACAGTAACAGTAACCAAACACCAATTATGAACCCAGAACACTGTAGCAATAAACAGAAGTAGCTAAAACATATTTCATGAGGCTTACGCTACTTCAATATACAAAACCTGCATGCATACATTTTTGTATTAAGGCCAACCTGCATATACGCTTGTTTCACTTGCTGAACTGGCATGTATACGTGCCTCTGATGTGCCGAACCTATGTACAGATCTATAAAATATAATTTACCCTTTTCACTTATTCAGACATCAATTATACATAGATTATCAGATTTATAGATCTAATCATGTGCCAATTATAACAGATCAAAAATCACACAATGACACTACTATTCAAGTCTTAAGATCTCGACGCATCAATAGAACTTCTCCATCTTTTAGCACTCAGGTTCCTCCTTGGTTCAGATCAAGCAATGCATCATAACCCAATTCTAGATCTTGCTCTTCATAAGATATTCAATACTTCCATGAATGCATTTGCCTAAAGATCTCCTTCCCCTTTTATAGTCTTAGGCCTTACTCAATACCATGGTCCAAAACCATTTAGAACCAATACTAGGGACCCAATACCTGGATTCAACACTTCGGATGCAATATAACAGAGTAAATACGATGGACCAAAAATAAGTTTTCCCACATGTACGCACTTTTCTTTGCATGAAAGTGTGTGCATACTTATACGCTCCTTTTGATCACCTAACTCGCGTGTACAGGCGACTTGGTTAAGAGGAACCTGCATATATCTCGTTTTCTTTCATTCTGAGAGCCTGAGCTAAGATCTTCCATCTGAGTGAGTTTCCATCAAGGACAACACCTGAGTCATAGTGCCAAACCTTTGTCATAATGCCAACAATGAAGGACTATGAGAAACAAAGGAATGAGTAGTAGGGTGGCTTAATACAGTTCTGATAAGTCACAGCATGGACATGAAGAAATTTAGTGGGGAAGAGCAAAGAAGAAAAATATATAGACTGGATGGATACCTTGAGGAGCCTAAGGGTTGAAATTATGAGATTTAAGGTAGATAATGATAGGTTGGTAAGGGTTTACTAAAGGTAAGGTGAGGTAAATGCATTCATACTACAAACCCTATCACAATTACAAAGAAATAGGAAACATGAGTTGGGGGCTAGTCATAAAGATAGGTAGAGGCCTTTAGAACAAAATGTGAGAACAAATGGATGAAGATTGTAGCAGGTAAAGGAATAGGCATAGATGATAAAGTGAAGGAACCATGAGAGGGAATACACCATTGAGTACTCCAAAGAGAAGAACTAGCACTTATGGGCATCACTTTGGTAGATATTCTAGTTCTACCACTAGGATGCATGCGTCATGATCATCATCAGAGAAAGAGAGAAAGTGATTATATTCTATAGGAAATTAAGAAGCCCAAACCATCCACATTTAGTGGAGAAATGAAGAAATCTAAAGATGCAAAATCTTAGTTGTCGGGAATGAAGAAGTTCTTTAGAATCCATAACTATTATGAGAACATGAAAAGAAAGGTAACAACATATATTTTGAAGGGACAAGTAGAAATATGATAGGACTATTTGAAGAATGTCAAAGGCATAAATGAAGATGAGTTGACTTGTTGCAATTTTGAAAGGCTCTTTAGGAATAAATATTGACCAGATGGATACTATGACAACAACGCAAAATAATTTGATGAGCTCAAAAGGACAAATGATGAATGAAGAATACATCACATACTTTCTGGAATCGCTAAGATATGTGCCATATATCAAAATGAGAGGGAAAATTTTGAAGATTCATTAGTCGGCTTCCCCTATCATTTAGAGATTGAATTGAATTTCATGAGACTCAAACATTAGACGATGCCATTAAAAATTGACACATTGTTATGAAAAATTAAAATGTAGGGTGGATTTCAAGGGTGATTGGAAAGCAAAGAGGAACATTGAAAAAACAAAAATGACACAAGAAAATTGCAAACAAGAAAGAAGGTATGAGCACAACCAATGCAAATAGATTGCAATAAAAATTAAGTTCAGCTGATAAGGGTTGTGCACACTAGCCTATGGGAGAGTAGCGCAAGTTTGAGGCTAAGGAGCCCTTGTGATGTTGGACGTGTGGAGAGAATCATCGGAAGAACGATTTCTTAGATAAAAAAAAAACATAAGACCATTTATATACAATGCATAGAAGGATCGTAGAGTGGGAGAAATATCATAGAGCATACCTAGAATATATGTAGCTCTAGATAATTGACATGCAGAAATCAAAGCATCCATAATTGAGATGGAAGGTAATACTTTCAATCAAGTTGTTTCTATTGTGATTGACCCTATATCAAATTACAGTTGTATTAGCCCTAAAATTGTGGAAAGATTCAAACTAGCCAAAGAGGTGCATCCTAAACCATGGTTGTTCCAATTAGTAATAGGGATAGAAAAAAAAATAAACTAGCAGGTGAGATCATATATGTTTGTGCTCAAAAATACACCAACAATGGCATGCTTGAAATTACTAATGTTGGGTGCATATAACTGGTTGCTAGGCATGGATTGTCTATATGCAAAAAAGGAAAGAGTTGATTGTTATGAGAAGGTCATTGAATTCCTAGATGAAGCTGGAGAGGGGAGAATATTACAAGTGAAGCAAAATCCCACTTCAGTGAGGTTGATTACAACCTTGCAAGATAAACGTATTCACCAAAAAAGACATATTCTATTTCTTGTGCGAATTTCTAGCAATGAAAAATCCAACAACATTGAGGAAGAGGCGAGCGAGGTGCTAAAAATATATCATGTTTTGCAATAGTATGAAGATGTTTTTCAATGTATGCTCCTAGATTACCTCCTCGTAGATAGGTATATTTCTCTTTTGATTTGATTATTGGAGTATGCCAACATCTAAGGCACCATACATGACAAGTACTCCTAAAATAGTTGAATTAAAACTACATCTTAAACATATGTTAGATAAGGTCTATATAAGGCCAAGTGTATCTCCATGGGGAGATTCAGTTCTGTTTGTGAACAAAAATGATGGTTTTTCCTAGCCTTACCATTTTCTAGACAACCATGGTGTTGTGGATTTTACACTTCTTGTTTCTGATTGATTCTCATGTTCCTTATGATTGTGGGTTGAGCTATTAGTCCCTAGTGCCAATGGTTGGAACAAATGTTGTGGAGCCCTGTAACAACTTGGGTTAAGTTACTAGTCCTATAGTGTTGGTTGGAAAAATTCTCTTAATCACTTGGTGGGTTGAGTTACTAGTCTTGGATTCTTGATTGGAAAAACGCTATGGAGCCCTGGAAGGATATGAGTTAAGTAACTAGTTCCTAGATCTACGGTCGGTACAAATGCTTTGTAGCCTTGGATAACCTGGGTAGAGACTGATCTGATTCGTGTTAGTGATGTATGACCTTGAGGTGGAATCACTATTTGAGGGTTGAGGTGGTTGGCCTCTAGAAGCCCTAGTTTGGTTTTGTTTGGTTTGTTCCATGAGATCCCACATTCATGCATGGAATATGGGGTGGGGGTGATTGGATAAAAGAGAGATTTGCTTCAGCCCAATTTATGGTTGGGTGGTACATGGATGTCCCTAACTTGATTGGATTTTTATATCTTAATAAGATCTCTTTTACTCTTGTATTTCCATGAGTAATTGTACTTGTTATTATGTGGCTTTCATGGTTGGTTTATGATGGTGTAGATGTTCATTTACTGGTTATATGTTGGTTATGTGATGCATATTTGTTATGTCTCTTGATGTGTTTTGATTCATTGATGAATGTTAATGAATGCATTAGATAATAGATATTGTTGTAGCTATTATGAGAGGTCATTAGACATTCTTGATGATTCTTAGATAGGTATCTGACCCCCATTTTTAAATATGCATTCATGACCTATAGATTACATGTTCACTATGTGTTTGACGAAATGAATGTCATGGTTAGGCTTGGTTAGGTAAATTTTCTAATTCAAATTTGATTGAATGGTTTTTTCATCATGTTAGAAATAATATTGGAAAGTCTCACTAAGTTATGGGCAGTGGTCTCGAGGCAGGCCTAAAAAGGTGGTTCTGATTCAAGGGTTGCATGCTCGGAGTTAAGAAATTTGGACTACAGTCGCTTGGAGGGAGTCTTATGCATGTGAAAAAAGGGTTATATTCATTTCCTTGCATGCTTGTGCATGCAGATAGGAGTCTAAGTCAGTCAAAAGGGTATCTGAGTCAAGTTTTGGCCAACTCGGGTGGTTTGTCAGCCTCTAAGTGACGTATAACCCCTTTAGGATTTGTTGAGTTGTCATTTTGTCTTTTGCAGTTGACCTTCCTTCCTCAATGTGACCTAGGAGGTCAGGTCATATCATAGTGGTTCCTTCTCCCATGTTTACCTTGTCAGTTCAATGAAACTGAGTAGATATCGGAGGGGTGGTTACATAATGGCATCAGTGCTCCCACGTTTAACACTTGAACTGGATGAGCAGAATCTATTTCGCATGAATGCATGTTCATTTTCTATTTGTTTATTATTCATGCATTATGATGGTCATTGTTTTGGTCTTATGTCATCATGATGTTGTTGGTATGTTATGATGCTAATATGTTGGGTGAGATAGATCATGAGAGGCAAATGATCAAAGTGAGGTTGTAGCACTGGACCTCCAGGAAAGAGTAGATCATCATATAGGATTGTATATTGGGCATGCGAGTATGTTGGTTAATGATTGTTATATACATTATGGTTATGTATATGATCATCATTCTATTGTTGTTGTGGTGACATGCATGATAGATGTTAATTAATTATTGTGGTCATATGCACGTGCGTTGGATAGTCATGTATGATAGTAACTAGTTTTTATATGCATTGCAGTCATATGCATGAAGAGTATGGGCATTGCCTTTAAGATCTTAATGATATATCTATCGTGATAATTTTGACTGACTTCTACAGACGTGATAATCTCCCCTGAGATACATTGGGGTATGATTTTGATTATGTCGTCTATTTAGTTCATTTAACATGGTATGTTCATAGGTTGTTTCAATGTTTGATTAATTACATGGTATTAGTGTGTGTCTATATGATTGCATGAAGGAGTGATCTTCTTTTACGACACTTGTACCAACACAATATGTGCTGAGACATCTTGAGTGTAAGTAGGTGATAGTTTTAGCATTACAAGTAATGACTATAAGTTAATTGCAAATTACGATATGGTTATTAGTGTTGGTAAGGCTAATTTCAAATTGATCGATATGATGTATTCATTTTTAGAACACGTGACTGACTTGTGTGCACAGTTGGAAGGAGACATGCTTGTTGTTAGCATGACAAGGTAATAGTTGATTTGTTTATATATACAACAATTAAATGATGTGATAGTATATATTAAGACTCAATTGTGGCAAGGAAAATCGTAGAACGAAGGAATTGAGTAAGAATTCCTTTGGTAATGTTCGGAAACCACAATTCCAAATAAATGAGAACTTGCATGAATAAAGGAAGTCTTCTTATCCTCGATTTTGTCTAAAATTATATGGATATGTGCTAGATTCATGAACATGTATTTGATAGGTAAATAACTGGTTTCCAATTATGGCTAGATCCGTCAAGGAATTGGAGTCCCTTGAGAAACAATATAAGTGTTCAATTATAGGTTAGTGTGCCTCGTACAAGAAGGTAAGGTAACCGATATATTGTTATTTTTATTTATGCAGTGACAATTATGTGTTTATTTTAGTATGATTCAGTGCATTGCAATGCAAAAGAGACTGCCATCAAATCTTGAGGAAGGCTTGAGTTGATCTTTCCCTTGGAAGCGTTGGGAACTCATGGGGTTGAGTCATGGTGTTTGTTGCTAGTTTTTTGTTTTCAGTGCTTTGTAATTTGTTTGTGCTTGAATTGCAGTTTTGTTTATGTATGGTGCATGGCCATGCCACTTTGTTTGTGGTGTCATATTTCTATTGGTTTACCATGATTTTTTTTCTTGTTTGATTTTTTTCTTTCCTTTTGTGCTTTAAGGCTCTTAGGAATTGGTTGGGGAAAGAGGAACGTTAATGGATCATGGGGAGATATGAATGAAATCCAACAGTTAATGTAAGCACCAGATGAGTCTTTTGCATGTATAAGGACGTATACTCAGTTGGATTGGCTGGTTCCACTGAGTTAAATGGATGGTGGCAAGATAAGTCATGAGAAACGTAATAGGAAAGGTAAAGTAAATGGATTTGAGGTGTCAAATGGCTTGGCTATGTTGGGAACTGTTGTTCTCAATTTTTTTCATGTTGTGCATGAATAAATGGAGTTCTCTGAACCTTTATTTTATGATATCCATTAATTGTGTTGTGATTATGATTATGTTGATGTTTATATATGTATACATGTATCTATGTGTGTCATTATCTAATAGGGTAATCAAGGATCATGATGGTTTTATGATAATGTATATATGTATATATGTATGTATGTATGTCACTGTCTGACAGGATCATGAGGGATCATGCTTGTAGAGGAATGATTACTTATGTATATGAATGACATGAATAGGTTCTTGGATTACGAGGAATCAAGTGGTAGATTAGCCCTGAAATATCTATGAGGTTAGTATCATGTGGATATGATTGCTATTATAAGATTATACTATGCCTATGTTTATGTTATGACAGGTAGCGCTGAAGGATATATTAGCGGAATGAAAGCAGTGCAATTTGTGTCATGCTGGTACACACCTGGACAATGGAAAGACATTAGAAGCAAGGTTTCTTGGTAGAGACAGTGTGGTCTCTAGATGTGTAGTACTAGTATTGTGTACATGTTGTATAGGCAGTGTTTTGTACATATGGTGCTAGGTACATGCTGTATATGCGGTGTTGTGTACTAATGATGTTGTGTAGATGTTGTACACACAATGTTGTGTACATATGGTGTTGTGCACATGTTGTATATGCAATGTTGTGTACATATGGTGTTTTGTGCATATTTTACATGTAAGTGATATGTACATGTGGTGTTGTGTGCATGATGTACATGTGTTGTTGTGTGCATGTGGTGTTATGAACATGTTGTACATGTGGTACTATGTGCATGTGGTGTTGTGTGGCTATCGTGCAAGTAATGTTGTGTACATGTGGGGTTGTTTAGACGTGATGTAGATGGAACTGTGTACATGTGGTGTTGTGTACGCATTATGCAGGTGGCATTGTGTACATGTGGAACTGTGTATACATTGTGCAGGTGGTGTTGTGTACACGTTTTTCAGGTGGTGCCCTGTAGATGTGATATTTTATACACATTGTGTAGGTAGAGTTGTGTATAGGTGGTACTGTGTACATGTTATACATGTGGTATTATTGTACATGTGGTATTGTGTGCATGTCATACATGCTGTGTTGCACACATTTGGTACTATGTATGCCCATTTTGTAGACCTGGTATCATGACATGTGTATTCATTTTGTGGTACACTGGGCGTAGGGGTATGTGTGGTATTGTACATTGGGTTTAGTTGTATGTGTTGTGTTGTACACTGGGTGTAGGTGCATCTGTTGTGTTGTACACTAGATGTAGGTGTATGTGTTGCATTGTATGCCAGGTGTAGGTACATGAATTGTGTGGTGTGGTACGCCATGTGTAGTTGTATGTGTGTAAGGTACATTGCATGTATTTGTATGTGACTAAAGAAGAAGAGAAGGCACTAGGTGTTTTCCAGTTGCGGCAATTGATTTGATGTGTGAACGGAAAGGACAAAGGACAAAGGTAGAAGCAAAGAACTGATTGAAGGATAAGTATAAATATTTTAGTTTAGTTTAATTATGAATATTATTGTGACTTATGATGGTCACATGTGATCTATGATTCTAGCTTATGTTGATTGCATGTGATTAGTGATTTTGATTATGAAGGTTAAGTTTTGAGCTAGCCAAAGGTGATATGATTATACGTGATGATTTAATAAAAGATCTAGTTTAACTTCTTCTGACAAGTAGTAAACATAATTTCAAGTGTACCTTATTGGTAGGCCACTAATGATGTATGATTTAAATTTATTTAAATTTACTTTTAGTCCAATGAAAATTATGTGCTTGGTACAGGAAGCATGGTGGTTTTGATGGTTGAAACTGGTAGCCTGAGAAATTAGCAACAAAAGTGAAAGGAAATGGAACATGTAGTTCTAAATTGATAAAGCAATCAAGAGCAGGGTCATTGTGGGACACTGGTACCGAATTGTATCCATTGATTGACATGAGTATGTTATGACCAATGTGGTGGTTTTGAGGTAGGCATTTGCCTTGAATTTTGGACCTTCCAATGAGAGGAAACCTTGCCAAGGGATGGACCACCCAAGGGATTGTGTAGCAGAGAAGGCAATCCCAACAAAACTTGCAAGGTGTGTGACTACATGGGAGTGGGTGACCAGATTACCTGAGGGATTGTGAAATGGAGAAGGGAAGGTCTAGGGTGATTTTTTTTTTGTCATGAGCATTTCCAAATGGAATTAGATGTGCATTGGTAGTGTGCCCTGGAACAATGATCCAGTAATTGTTCACTAAGAGAACACGTAGCGCAGGATTGTAGTGTTGGACATTGGATGTAGGTTTAACTTCTGTAGTGGATTCTAAACTTCCTGGGAATGAGGTGAATCCTAGTACTACTTGGAGGGTGGAGGTGTGAGCCTTTAGATTCCCTTGTTGATTGATGTGAGAACCATATGCTTTCAATTTCTAGTTAGAGAAAATGTGCGTATGTATATGTGGTTTTTATTGTAAATATTGTAATGATTTGTGTTATAAGCTCCATCAAACAGTCTATTGGCCATGATTTTCAATAGATGTCATTGTAAATACTACAACGAGATGGTTTATAGAGCTCCATGGGTAGTGTATTCTTTTTTTAGCAGTTCGCTAGTCATAGGTGTCATTGAACACTGAGGATGGCATTCCCCCAAGGGGGAGGGATTTTTAACAACCCCAGATAAAAATCCATGTAATAAATTTAATAAAGGAAAAATAAGACGAAGGTCGCAGGGCATGTATTCCAAGATGAATGGTCGAAAAAACATCCTATTTGGTGTCACCTTCGTTTATTTATGGATAAGGAAATTGGCAAAGGCAAAGAGGCATTAATTGGCATTTTATTTATGAAGAAGAGAAAAGGAAGGTGAAAGGTCAAAAAATTGCATGAGAGGAAAATTGAGGAAAAATAGAGGAAATTCAAGAAAATTGAGGCTTCAATGATAAAAAGGCTTCTGAGGATTAGTTCATGGCTTCTTTTGCTTTGGATTTTTGTCAGATTTAGCTTGGAGCTCTCCCTCTATTCTTTCTCTCATACTCTTTCACACTTATATTTTTCTTGCGGCATTCTTAGAGTATTGTGGCATACTTTGGATTTGGAGAAAGAAGGAAAAGGAAAAGTAGGAAAGCATAAGGGAACAACAATATCAAAATCTACAATGTGAATTCTTTGTAGGTATTGAGTTGCATGTATGATTTCCTTACTAATTTTGCCATGCATGGTATATGCATGTGGTTATTTTGTTATGATCTATCATTGACATGGGGTATTTCTTGGATTGACAGTGGTTTTGCCTAGCCTTGGCATTTCCTGGGGAGCCATGGTGTTGTGGGTTTTTCCACTTTTTTTTGTAATTGGTGCTTAGGTTCCTTATGGTCGTGGGTTGAGTTATTAGTTGCTGGAAGCATTGGTTGAAAATAGAACTCTAGAGCCCTAGAATAGCTTCGGTTGAGTTACTAGTCCTGGATACCTGGTTGAACAAATGCTCTGAATCCCTTGGTGGATGAGTTACTAGTCTTGGAGCATTGGTTGGACAAAAATTATGGAGCCCTAGAAGGTTGTGGGTTGATTTACTAGTTCCTAGAGTTTTGGTTAGGAAAACTTGTCTAGAGCCCTAGACAACTTGGGTATAGACCAATCTGGTTGGTGTTAGTGATGTTTAGTCATGAGGTGGGACCAGTGGTTGAGGGTTGAGGTGGTTGGCATATAGAAGCCTTGGTTTTTTTTTGTTTGGTTTGCTCCATGAGATCCCACATTGATTCTTGGAATATGGTGCATGGGTGATTGGTTGAAAGAGATATTTGGTTCAACCCAATCTATGCTCGGGTGGCACGTGGAAGTCCTTGAATTAGTTGGATTCTCATATCTTAATAAGAGAAATTTTCCTCTTGTATTTCAATGAGTAATTTTACTTGTTATTATGTGTCTTTGATGGTTGGTTTATCATGGTGTACATGTTGTTCATTTACTGGTTATATGTTAGTTATCTGATGTATATTTGCTATGTCTCCTGTTGTGTTCCATTTTGTTTATGAATGGTTAATGAATGCATGAGATAATAGATGTTATTGCAATTATTATGAGAGGGAATCAGACCTTCTTGACAATTCTCAGATAAATATCACACCCTTATGTTTAAATATTCATCCACAACCTGTATATCACATGGTCATCATGTGTTTGATGAAATGACCGTCATAGTGAGGCTTGGTTAGGTCAATTTTTTTATTCAAATTTGATTGAATGGATTTTTCATCATTTTAGAAATGATTATGGAAAGTCTCACTAAATTATGGGTAGTGGTCTTGAGGCAGGCCTTAAAAGGTGGCTCTAATTCGAGGGCTGTAAGCTCAAAACTAAGAAATTTGGAGTGTAGTTGCTTGGCAGAAATGTTATGCATGTGACTGGAGGGTTACAATCACTGCCTTATAGGCTTGTGCATGCAGCAGGGAGTCTAAGTCAGCAAAATGGGTATCCATCTCAGGTTTTGTTCACTTGGGGTGGTTACTCAGCCTCTAAGTCACCTGTAACCCCTGTAGGATGTGTTGAGTTTTCAGTTTGTCTTTCACAGTGGACCCCACTTCCTTAATGGGACCTAGGAGGTTGAGACATATCATAGTAGCTCTTGCTCTCATGTTTACCCTGACAAGCTACTGAAACTGGGTAGATGTGGGACAAGTGGTTACAACATGGAAAGTTGATCAACATGTGTTTGATCCTTTGGAGAATAATTCAAACCATGAAGTAATTCATTTATTGGTTCTTTCACTCCAAGTATTTCCTCTCATATTAAGGCCTGATAAAACTCATGGTTGATCATGTATTGCATAGTGTAGGATGCACATGTATGGATGTAGCAAGAGATGCAGTCAAAGAAGCAGTTGCGAAAACTCTTCTTGAAGGTGCAATTCGTTCAAATACACCGAAAGTAAGCCCTAATGCAACTCTAAAGGTTGAAATTGATGTGAATATTGAAGTCATAACTATGGAATACCTTGTTGCAACTCTTATAGAAGAATCGATCCTTGCTACAACTCTTGGGGTAGAAGAAGACCATACAACAAGAAAAATCCAACCATGATAGTGATGTGGAAATTATTGCGAGAAATTCTCCAATGAAGATGTTGAGGTGGATGGAAAATATTCCTACATATGTGGAAAAACCAAACAGAAAGAGGAAATTATACACCAAAGTACTCATCGCAGTTTTTGTAACTTGGGAAGAATTTGAAGAAATCCTTGTTGTCACACAAGAACAAGTAGGGTGGAAAAAAGAGAGAATATATTGTAGTGAAGAGGAAGAAACATCTATCTTCACATAAGAACAATAGGGGTAATGGAAGAATAAATCTGTACTTTCACACAAGATCCAAGACGGATAATGGGGGAATAATAGGGCTTTGAGTGACAAGAGTTGAAGGAATGAATGGAAGTTGAAATCCTTGTTTTATCACAACAACCAGAAAGAAAAAAATGTCTAAGAACATCGCTCAAACACAATAGTTAGCAAGGAGAGACTTGGAAAAAGAACTTAATGCAACCTTGGAAGTTGATATGGAACAACAAGTAAATGATGAAGGGATTGCAACAACCAACACACAAGTAGAAAGGCAAGAAGTTGTTGCAACAATAGATCTCAAGAAAACATTCAAGGTTAGGAAGAAGAAGAAAATAGTGAGTATTATTTCATCTATGCCTTCATATATCTCTCTTCTTAAAGGAAATAGAATTCTTGAAAATATAAATAGAAAACTTTAAACCTCAAGAAAACTATTAAGGATTGGACTAAGAAGAGATAAACCCTTTAAAAAGTTACATATCCTTGCTCAGACATTAGGTTTCCTTTTTATAAGATAAATAGGGGAACCTATTCTAGAGTAAAGGGAAGTAGCCCAAATAAAACTTCATAAGAAATAAACCCTAGACAAGGTTATTCGAATAGGGCATAAAGGTCTTGGGATGTTAAAACATGTAATTCAAATAGATCTTGCTATGATATAGGATTAAGAATTCCAAGTGAGCCTCCCATACTAAAGGTAGAAAGATAAAAGGGACTAGAATAATGGAATATTAGCTGGCTACAAGGAAAAAGTAATGCCCATTAGACAACATCAACAAATTACTAGGAACCTTAGAGATATGGGCTGAGCAATTATAAATCCACAGATCTAAACAAGATCAACAAAAGAATGGAATGGACAAAGAGGTTGATAAGAGTACCAAACTCTACAAATGGGTGGATAAGCTAGAAGTTGATTGGATCTAGCTTGGGATGTTAGTGGAAGTTGTGTTTAGTTGTAAAGCTCCTTCCCTTGTGTACAATATGTATTTCTAGTAGAAATAGTTCATGTTCCAAAGGAAGGCTCTCATGGCCTCCAAGCCTTATGAGATCACCAACTTGAGTACATTATTGGAAGATTATTATGCATGCACCAATGAAGCAAAAGGGCCTACGATGTGAACTCTACCAACACAATTATATTGCATCATGACCACATATGGATCCCTAATAATATTTCAGGGGATACTCAATTGTGAGCTTTTGCATATTTCTCGAACAACCACATGAAATGGACAATTACTAATCAGGTGGCTGAAAATAACTTTCAATGTAATTTGTTGATTGTAGGGGACTACTATAGACCTAGGGATGTCCTCCTTATACATTACAGATAGGTAAAATCCCCAAGACATTTATAATTTATGCCTAGGAACAAGCAAGAATCCTTTTAACATTACAAGGAACAAATTGAAATATTGTCAAACAATGTTGTAAAACAATGTATTAACAGTAAGCACAATCTAGATAAAACTTGTGTGGAAGAGATCCATTCAACCCCAACAACTTTGCAGTGCCTCCGAAGAGAACACGTTAATACATTAAGTGTATGGAGAGTTGTGAAACCCATTGGGGCTGCCTCGAATTTTAGTACCCAATGATCTTCCTTCCTTCCAAAAAATAGCAGAAACACTACAATATGTCGAGAAATGAAGAACTTTCTTATTGGAAGGAACTTGAAGAAAGGAAAGGATATTACCATGCTCATTAGTCAAGGGAGGTTGACTACAATATCGATAACATCCATTGATGCCAAAATCACTCAAATTCAGAGTAACTGATAAGATCCATTGATGCCTAAATCACTCAAATTCAAACTGACCGATAAGATCCATTGATGCTAAAATCACTAGAATTTAGTGTGATCGATAAGATCCATTGATGCCAAAATCACTCAAATTTAGACTGACTGCTAGACACAAAGGGCCATGCAACTATTTTCACTGCGGGGAGATAATAAACACCAAATTTGACATCATTTTAGCACATATCTAAAATACTTTTGCTCATCATTTACCCATTTTCATCTCAACCCAACAAAGGAAAAATAAGATGAATATTTTTTACTATATTATTTTTATTTTAGTTTTATATTATATTATATTTTAATTTAAAATGCGAAGATATAAAAATAAATATAAATAATATAACATAAAAACAAAATAACAAATTAAAATAATATATTCAAATCTTTAACTAAAAGAATATTAAAAAAGTTGACTAACATGAAATAAAATATATTATAATATATAGAATAAGTTAAACTAAATTAAAAACTAAATAAAATATAATAAAACTCAAATAATTAGAAACTAAAACAAAAAATTACAGTAAATGAAACTAAACTAAACTATAAGCCTTCCCATTGCTCCGGCCTATCATGTCACTTCTTCGCAGGATGAGAAATCCAAAACTATGATTTGGTGCCCCTTAATAACTTGTAATCCGGGGACAAACATGCATTCAAACATTAACTTTTTGTTTTTGCTCAATGAGCTTTGATTCCTCCCCTTAATTGTAAGCTTTATTACACGTATAATTACATTATTTATATGTACATATTTATAAATTTGTTTCATTATATGTGTATTTCAATGTTTTATAATTATAATATTTATTCTTTAGGTTTGTATTATGTGTATTTTAATGTTTTATAGTTATTATTATTATATTGTTTACATTCATCTATTTACATTACAAATAATGTTTAAAGGAAACTTTATTAAAGAAATTAGACTTCGAGGTAAAAAAAATCTATATAAACAAATCACATCAAAATTCTTAAAACTAAATTCTCTCATTAAAACTAAATTTCGTCGGGAATAAATAGCAACGTAGACAAATATGCAATCCTCAAAATTTGAAAAGATTAAAGAAAGAAATTATATTCTGAGAAAAAAAAAATCTATATAAACCAATCACATCAAAATTCTTAAAACTAAACTTTCTCATTAAAACTAAACCGCATCATTATGTTTGTAGGCAACAAATAGCAACGGAGACAAATATGCAATCCTCAAAATTTGAAAAGCATTGTGTTTGGGAAGAAAAGTTTAGGAATTCAATTTAAAACAAAAGTAAAGAGTATATGAAATTTTATTGCATAGAGATACACATTCTACAACTAAGTATGATAATAATATGTAATTATGTCTGTACTTAATGTGGAGTTGACATGTGTTTTTTAAAAAAATAAAAAATATAAGATTGCAACAAAGTTTTTCCAAAAACATTTTCTTGTCATTATGAATTATAACTCTGGAAATATGCATTCGGAAAAAACAAATTGTATATTTTGACTTTTGACTATGAGAAAAATATAAATTCTCATAATTTTTAAAAATATATCAAAACATTTAAATAAATTGATTGAATATCTATAACTAATTTGTATTATACAATACAATTGAAAAAAAATAAAATTTTATTTTTAAAAAAATTGTAGTCTTACTTTTCAACATTTTGGTCATTTTTATGGTACTTTTTTATACAATTTTGTATGAAATCCAACAAAGATATTTTGGAATTGCAAGTTTAAGCCTAGTATATAGTGTCCAAGCGGTCAATGGGATTTTCAAGATGTTGAATCCATTTATGCATTCAAAAATACAATTTAAACCACATATCTATATATATCCATTTTAACCACATATCTATTAGGTGGCACGTGGGACAAAATATTTTAAAATGAAAACCCTTTTTCAAGTTTTACACTCTAAAAGAAGTTTGCACATCAAAAGATTTGATCCTCCTAATGCTTACCTGATCTGTGGTTAGGATACATCTATACTGGTATTAATATTGTTCATGTCTTAAGAGATCAACTATGACTAGGTATAACCAACCTAGATCCGTCTTAACTCTAGATCTACCAAGGGTCGAGAGGGATCAAATCTCTTTTCAGTCCCAAAGATGTTTTCGCCTTAATAGATTTGATCCCTTTCGGTGCTTGGTAGATCTAGAGTTAAGATGGGTTTGGGATAGTATTTAGCCCATGTAGAAATCTTTCAAATATTCTTCATTCTTTTCTTGCTCTGTAAATTGTCATGGATATTCCACTAGATAGTTCATCACAAGAGATCTAATAACATTATATTTAAAATATGGAATTCTACACTATTATAGTTTTATTAGATTTATGGATATGTAGATTTATTGTTTATAGTGCATGCATGTGAATAAAAATTGTGCAAAAAATATAGAATGATAAAATAAAAGTTCACACAGACATTTGGCAAAACATATGCTCTCGGAAACCCTTTCAAGAGAAAAACCCATTTAGAAGGTGAGGTTGCTCTTCTCACTTTCTCTGAATGGAAATATGGTTGTGAGTACAAAGAAGTACAACCTATGGTCCATGGGATGGTACAATGCACCAATCCTCTCTGTTTGCACTACCTCCTATCCACTTTTAACTATTTTTGCTTAACTATAGAATATATGCACTTGAAATAATGGAATCATTTTCCCTCCTACAAGACAAGTTATAACAAAACTCGATAACCTACTAATGTTTAGACTTTACTACCTCAACTCTTAACTAGAGTTACGAAATATACTCTTTTAGAGTCTTCTACATTATAATCATGTGGCTATCCACTTCTCCATCAATCATGGGGATTGACATGACATCCTCTCGAATTATGGTGGTGAAAATAGGAAGGTCAACTTCTGAGTGGCATAAATTTCACGTATGGACTTGGGTTAACACCGTTCTTGTGTCGTTTGAAAGGTATTTGTGTATAGAATGTTAGATAAAGGTTCAACGTTAAAGCGCTAAATTTTTACCCCCAAAAAATGTCATTTGAAGCCACAAAATTCTCCCATAAGTTTTTAAGCTTTGTTCAGAAAAACTGGGTCCCGCTGATAAAATTGATCCTGTGAGTTGGTTCCTCCACATTTCCACTCCGAAATTATCAATATGGATGAAAAAAATATAATAACCTAATCCAGATCAATCCTCTTAGTTTTGGTAGGCTTGTGGTCCCCAAAGGTTTCTACTTAATGAGGTGAGGAAATTTTCCTCCACCTTCTCTCTTGTGTACCATTCAACTTTTCCTGGAAGTTGTCCTTTAAACCCAATCTACCAAAAGTTCAAGATGCCCCTTGTAGTTCTGGACCCCTTTCGTAAAACTATATCTTTTGTCTATTCTTGAGAATTTAGTGCCAAATCCTCCATAGAAGGTAAGACTTATTCATCTTCCTAATCTAGCATGGATGCCTCATAAAGATTCAAATTGTCTACATTCACAACGGAGTAAATTCACATATATGGTGCTGAAGTGAGTCGGTAGGAATTATCACCCACCTTTTCTAGTATCATAAAGGGACCATACCTCAGAGCCTTGATTTTCTTACCAGTCCCCTGTATCCTCTCCTTATTCAAATGTAACCATACATTCTCTCCAACCTTGAACTATTTCTCTGTTCCATGTGTTGGGTTGTGTTATATTCTTTCCACATAGTTAACAGGGGGTTTGAGGGGTACCCACAACCCCACTTTATGGGGTTCGGGGCAGCACCCTAGAAAATTTTGGTTTTGGACCCTATGTTAGGTTGGGCGGACCCACCTATGGTTTTGTGCATGATTTTCGCACATGTTTTTTGGACGCGATGGTTCTCGGTCCATGGTTTTGGACGCGATGGTTTTCGGTCCATGGTATTGGATGCTTCGGCATGTATAAATATGTATTGTAACATTGAAAGGAACATAATGAAAAATCAAGCTAGTAGTCCCGGTTTTGGGATCCAGTGAGAAATCTTTGTGTATACGTGTTTTATGCTCTCACATTTTTATTTTTCCTATGATTTAGAAGTCCTTTGCAAGTAATTTTTGTACGGGGATAAAGCCTACATTTGGTATCAGAGTTGCTTTGGCTTCAAGGGGACGCCTTTGTTGCTGAGGGGTTTCGCTCGGGCCTGTGGTAGACCCTGTTCAGTGGGAGAACTGTGAGATCGATTCTGGTGGTGAAAGAAGATGGCAAGCAGCGAAAATATAGAGATTGAGAAGTTCAATGGTCAGATTTTTGAGTTGTGGAAACTCAAAATGGCGGATCTGTTGGTGGATAAAGATCAATGGATCGCGGTAGATCCGGGTACTAAACCTATAGGAGTGACCGATGAAGAATGGAAGAAGCTGGATCGGAAGGCAAAGAGCACAATACGATTGTGTGTCTTAGATTCAGTATTGCTGAATGTATCAGGGAAAGCTACGATGAAGGCTCTGTGGGACAAGTTAGGGACTTTGTACCAATCTAAGTCTCTGGAGAATAAACTATTCCTGCAGAAAAATCTGTATAACCTGAGGATGAAAGATGGAGACTCGGTGACAGAGCATCTGAATGCGTTTAACACTGTGGTAAGTCAATTGTCATCTGTTGATATTAAAATTTCAGATGAAGATACGTGCATCAGTCTGTTGTGTTATCTACCAGATTCGTGGGATAGTCTGGTTATTGCAATAGGTAGCAATGCAACTGCTTTGTATTTTGATGAAATAGTCTCAGCCTTGCTGACAAAGGAGATGAGACGGAAAAATATGGACAACAAAAATGGTGATGCCTTGTCTGTACGAGGACGGTCCCAGAACAGAAACAAAAATAAGTCATCAAGTGGGAGATCTAAATCTAGAGGGAGATCTAAATCTCCAGGAGAACCTATAAAGGTGGTGTGCTGGAAATGCGGAAAGGAAGGGCACTTCAGAAGGGAGTGTAAATCTAAAGCTCCTGATAAAGGAAAGGGATCTGTTGATGCTCCTTCTGCAGAGGCGAAAACCACCTCAGATGAAGGTAGGGATGTGTACTTGACTTCTTCAAGTACACATGTAGATCATGAGGCATGGTTGATTGACTCAGGTGCATCATTTCAGTTCACTCCCCATAAAAAGTGGTTCTGCAAGTATGAGAAATATGATGGTGGTGATGTCTTCTTAGGAGATGATAGGAAGGCTAGAATCATTGGTCGTGGAAAAGTAAAGTTGAAGTCGCAAGGTGGAAGGGTTAGAACCCTTCCGGGTGTTCTGCATATTCCTGCGTTGGCCAGAAATCTGATTTCTGTAAGCAAGTTGGATGATGCAGGTGTAAAGACAGTGTTCGAGAAGGATAGCTGCAAGATTGTTCGAGGAGCACTGGTATTGATGCGGGGAGTTCGGATTGGAACTCTGTACAAGCTGCAAGGTAGCACTGTTGTTGACGGGTGCAATAGTTCTATGGTTCCTGAAAATGGAGCAGAAAATCTAGTGGTCTCTGGAGAGAAGACCATGTTGTGGCATCAAAGGCTTGGACATATTGGAGAGAAGGGCTTTCGAATACTTCATGGTAAAGGTATGGTAGAAGCTATGAGTAATAGCTCTCTGGATTTTGATTTCTGTGAAAATTGTGTATATGGGAAGCAAAATCAGGTGAGTTTCCCCTATGGTGGTAAGAGGACGAAACAGATATTAGAGCTTGTGCAAGTGATGTGTTTGGACCTGTGAAGGTTCCATCGCTGGGTAAGTCTGTGTACTATGTATCATTTATAGATGACTTCTTAAGGAATACATGGATATATTTCCTTAAGAAGAAATCTGAATTCTTTGATAAGTTTAAAGAATTTAAGGCTTTGGTGGATAATCAGACAGAGAAGAAGATAAAGGTGCTGAGAACAGATAATGGTGGAGAATTATGCAACAAGGAATTTGAAGAATTCTGTAAGAAGTGTGGTATAGCACGGCAGAAGACTACTCCATATACACCTCAGAAAATGGAGTCGCAGAAATAATGAACAAAATGTTGATGGAAAGGGCAAGAAGCATGCTCAATGGTGCCGAGTTAGGACAGGAATTCTGGGCAGAGGCGGTGGATACTACATGTTACTTTGTCAACAGGTCACCTTCATCAGCGTTGGAGGATAAGACTCCACAAGAAGTATGGACTGGTAAGAAAC
>APFE030434107.1:0-15745 GCA_000404065.3 Pinus taeda | reverse complement strand
AATCGATCAATTTCAGAGTATCTTATCAAGTGGAAGAACTTATCCGCTGAAGATTCCACATGGGAGGATGAGAATTTTATGCAGAAGTATCCAGAACTACTCAAGAATTGAGGATAACACTTTTTTGAAGGAGAGGGGCATGTTGGGTCCACATAATACTAGTGATTACCCCATTACTATTGTAGTTATACCCCTTATTTATATTGTTGTGCCCCTATTACCCCCATATTGTTATTTCTGTGCCCCATAGAATCCCTCTATTGTTATTTTTGTGGCTTTATATTATTATTGTTAGGTCAGCTGGATTATATTGTGACTCCTTAGACTCCTATATATAGAAAGGAGGTTTTGTCATTTGTATCACCCAAGAATTGTTCATTTATGTAATGTAAAGGAGGTTTCCCCCTCGAAGAGGCTGAATTCTAAGGCGTTGATCTATCTTTTCTATCTTTTCTTGAGCTGGTTTCATAACAATTTGTCGCTCAAACTCGTCTATAGTTAGATCACATACCATATCACATCTATCTTCATATATGCTCTTCTTCCATATGTGCTACGGACTTATGGTGTTTCCTTTACAACATCTAGTGCAAATGCTAGTTTTAAATCTCTCGTTAGTCGATTTTAAGGAACAAAATTATTTTTATAAATACTACTAAATTTTATTGTAGAGAATTATTTTATTGTATTATTAAAATCTCCACATGGTATGTACTTAGTATGAAGTATAACTTTGATCTTAAGCATCTTAGTTTTTGTTTTTATATCATTCATCCAAAATATAAATCTTTTATTAAAACATATAAAACAAGTAATAAAATGAAAAGAAAGGAAAAGGGTGTGAAAAGGAAATGAATCTTATAAAATATAAAAATATTTTCAAGAAAATATGATTGACAATCATAAATATTTTGAAAATGTTTGAGTTCCAATAATAAATAGATAAATAAACTTAAAGAAATTGATATGTTTGAGTAGTTATTTTTTGCTTTTCTTGAGATTAGGTGACGGCTAGGACCAATGTTGAATGGTAATTAAAACTTGTAACTTTATATGGTAATCATACATGTTGTATTGTAAAATTTATCTTTTAGATGCCACCCAAGAGATTTTTTAATGAAGATGATGATGACTAGGATCACGAAAATGTTAGAGTTCCAAAAAAATGTATTTAAAATTGTAAATTTATGTACGAATCTTATTGGTTGAGTCGTAAAGATTATCCTTCAGTGATTGTTAAAAAAAAGGTTTTTTCAAACTTGTAAGTTGACGTAGTAATCCTATGTACTGTGATGTAAAATATAGATGGCGTAATGTAATGTCTTGTTAAATATTTTGACTCCATCAAATTAGATTAAAAAATAAAAAGTAAAAAAGTAAAAAAAAAAAAATTAATTTTAATTACCAATAAAACATTTAGACTCTTTCGAATTAGATAAAAATAAAATAAAACAAAATAAAATAAAATAAACATAAAATTAATAATGTACTAATCTTATTGATTGAGTTGTAAAGTTTATCTTTGGGTTATTACTAAAAGGTTTTTTCAAACTTGTAAGTTGACGTAGTAATCCTATCTAGTGTGATGTAAAATATAGATACTGTAATGTAATGTCTTGTTAAATATTTTGACTCCATCAAATTAAATTAAAAAAACCTAAAAAAATTAATAATTATAAGTAACAATAGAACATTTTGATTTTTTCAAATTATATAAAAATAAAATAAAACAAAACAAAAAAAATATAAATTTAATAATTAAAACCCATAGTTAAATTAGTCAAAAGCCATTTTAACCCTAAATTTACCTATCATGGAGAAGATCAAACATTTTAATATAAAAACAGTTTTTAAAGTAAAAAAAAAAAAAAATAACCCCTAAAAACTTGGTAAATAAAAATTTAAGATAAATATAATTTTGTTTATTTATATATGAGTCAAAAACTTTTTAAACTATAATTATGAAAATGATGATAAAACCCTTGAAAATATTAGAATTCTGATTAAAAATCGTTAAAAGCACTAAGTCTACGTAGAGAACTTCTCTCCTACCATGTAAAACTTAACCTCTCATAATATGAAACTAATTTTCACTATTATAAATAAGAATAATGGATGGTTATTTTTCAAATGATGAAGAACATATTTCTTCATTTCTTCCATGACCTTTCTGTAATGACCAAACATTTTACGTAAATAAATTACTTATTTACCCCTGTGGTTGAAGATAAAACAAAAATTATCATTTTCTTAAATTGATGGAAATATTATGTGTTAAAAGAAATTGAGTAATATGAATCGCATACTTATGTGTACATGGTAATTTCATATGAAAAGTTATTTTCTCTTTATGCTTGAGAATAAAAGAAAAATAGTTGCCAGTGTACTAAGGGAAAAACCCTAACTGTTTTCTCTTCCCCATAGAAAAAGGGGAAAGAGGAAAAGACCCGGGTTGTTGTTGGAACAAACGGGGAAAAAGAAAAGGCACTGAGCAAAAGAGAGGAGTGCTACGTCTGGTGAGGACCAGATAGCACAGGCACATTAGTGCTCCCTATTGTTGAGGCTGTGGCCGACAAAGGATTGCTTGGGGGAGAGACACAGTACAGACAACTGGTCTCGTGGCTGGGAGGATATCAAGCATTAAACCATTTTCTACAGGTGGTAGGAGTGCAGACGAATGTAATAGGAGTCCGAGGTAAGTATTTTCAATTTATAAGACCTGGAATATTAAATATTATTGACAGTACTGATATTTCGTTATAGTTACTGTAACCTTATTTATAGAATGACTCAGACCCTGGTGTTATTAAAAATATTACTGTTACTGTATAACATACTCTGTCTATATATAAAGATATATCATAAAAAAGAAAAGAAAAGAGAACTGATATTGAAAATCTACATATTATCTGCACAAAGTATTATGTTCTACATACTGATAGGTATCATAAAAGGAAAAGAACATATAACTAAAGACTGCATACATTCAGTTATGTACATGGACATATATAATAAAGAAAGAGTCGGATAGAAATAAGCATGTATATTATTTAGTCCTTTGTCCTTGGATCAGTGAGACTGAGATTCATGGAAGAGACAGTATCTATAAGATTATGAATAAAAACAGGGTGAACCTAACTGCTATTGTTCAAATACGAAATGAGAATGAAGACAACTAATGCGGTTTTAGATGCGTAGCACAGAAAACTGTAACCAATAACTGAAAGGTAACCAAGGACAGAGAACTCGTATTTACCAGGCGATACCTGTATTGTAGGGTACGAACAAATAACACATATAAGACTGAAAAGAGGTTAGAAAATCAATGTAACAGCTAGCATAGGCTGTACCTCTTATCGCAGGTGAAACCCTTTAAGTTGATAACGGTACAAACCCGCTCAGAAAACATATGGGTAATATGCAATATAAGAACCATAACATAATATGATCATAGTAACCAATACCGAGACCATGCCCGGTTGCAACCAATGTAGGTTTAGATGCGGCGGCATGCACAGGTGGATGCCACCTGGTAGCGTGAAGCTACAGCACAGCGCCAAAGTATAAAGACAATAAATCAACATTTTAGATTAACCACGCAATGGGTATTTCATTAAACGATAACAGGCAACTAATTAAAGTAATCGGTGGAACATATGACCACGCATCATCACTGACGGAGAGGGATAATGACGGTTCGCGAGCGAGCAACATCATACTTAGCCGTAACCGGCTTTTCCCTAAGCTATAGAATTGATACATAGTGAAGACATGCTAAGAACCTGGTTACTCGTGTAAGAAATTAACCATTATAATGAGCACCATTAGACACTATTATATGCATGATTATAATATTATACCATGTAATCATAAGAAGGATGATAGTCGTGACAGAAAGGGACTGTCCGCAACCACAGAAACCCTTACAACTAAACAAGCAACATAGATACGCCATTATTGCCACACGGTGATGCGTAAGAAAACAACCCATGTTCCATTAATCATTAAAATGCATATATTGTCGAATAATATTTTCAAGAAATCCAATGATGGACCGAAACTGATAAAACTGGGAATAAACCCTTAAATCCATAATACATCGAGCTAAAGTCAGAATGTGACCAAGTCTATCATATACAAGTCAATTCGAAGCTAAATAAACATAACAGAAAATGGAGCCGCTCAGGATTTGAGCTCGGCTCATGTAATTAAACTTCAAAACATCTATAACCCTAAGGGCAACTACATATTCGGCACCCTGTAACTGGACATCAGATTCCAGGGTAAACCATGGAGCCAGAAAGGAGAACCCTGTCGTAAGAGATTTAATTCGCCTTCAACAATAGATCTGGCAAATATTCCTGACAGGAAGAACAATATAGGGTCGACTTCATGAATAGCAACTAATAAAGCATACAACGGAAAGAGGCTTACCTGGTTAGGTTTGAATGGCAGAAAACCCTGCACCCTCTTCATTCCCGCGACCTTCATGGATCTTACATGTATCTGCCAACATCGATTAGAGGATTAATAAAACTATAAATTGTAGTGGAAGAGAAATTGTTATGAAATCAAAATAATAGTTTACCTGCCTTTCGATGAGCGTTATGGAGGAAGACACCAACGAACTCTCCACTGTCGTCAGATAGTGTGACTGTGGCACACGCATTGACAGAGAAATGAACCTGAAAGGTCTATGACAGGCACCAGAGGGAGGAGCCGCTCTCTGGAGCCAGGGCAATGAACAAATGACCCGAAACTTCACGCTTGAAACCCTAAATACTATGTCGCCAAAACACCCAAACTCTCCACCGTTCGATTGGTAGATCTCATCGAGGTCGTCCATCGCAATGTCAATCCTGAGAAGGTTGCAGCAGCACTGTGACATTAAATGCCTCAGCTACCAGATCAAAATATCTGTGTAGCAAGTGGATTCGTGGACCGAGGGCCAGATGTCACGCACTTACACATTGCAAATTGAATAACCAAGGACGAGCAATGGGTCCGTTAACTATATACATACATGGTTCGGATAGCACATAAATAAATCAACTAACTTATCATTCATGTTACCATGGTAAGGTATGCTACCATGATCATGTATCGGTAGAGTCATGCATGTAATAAATTTTTTTTTTATATATGTAATTTTAAGTTTAGAAGGTTATGACATATGGTATCAGAGCCCAGATACAGCACTGTGGCCTCTGGGCAAGACAATAATGAATGGATCCTGTGGTAAATGAATTAACAGATAGTCATTCCATTATTACTCTTGAATAGTTTTCTTTTACAGGAGTGGGTTCTGAGAGCGAAAGACATGAGGAGGGCAGAGAATACGCCCCGACGACCTGTAATGGGACAGGGCATGACCAGCGCAGACAATAACCCAGAGTTGTGGGTACAACTTGGAGAAGAAGCTAGAATCACAAATCAAGCCATTTTGGAAATAGTACAAGAGTTGAAGAATGAAATGGCTCGATTACGGGAAGATAATGCTCGATTGACAATGGAGCAAGAAAGGATTTTAAAAAGTTTGTCCGATAGGCAAAACCAGCTACCTGCTAATCCTAGTGCGGAACAGCAAAGGATGTCAGAAGAGAAGAATCATCATATACCCCCTGAAGGATCAGAGGAACAGGAAGAACGCTCGGACAATGCATTCGAACAGCAAACCTCGAAAAGACAGAGGATGGAACTACAAGGGGAATTCCGCAAGATTAAGCCACCACATTTTGACGGAGAGCATGAGGAAGCAGCTGAAGCATGGTTAATCAACATGAATACGATCATAATCTGAGAGCACAACTGGCTATCTTCCAGTTGCAAGGAAAGGCTACCTTATGGTGGGAAGAGGTGAAGATCTTAAAAGGGGTTACCTAACAAAACATAACGTGGGATAATTTCCAGAAATTCTTTAAGGAAATATATTTAACTGAACGCTTCTATGATGAGAAAGACAGAGAATTCCATGATCTGCGATTGGGACATCAGACTATGGATGAGTTCATTACCCATTTTACCTCCCTACTTCGCTACGTGTCATATATAAGGGAACAAAAGGTGAAGGTGCAGCGATTCATTAGCAGTTTACCTCCGTACATGCGAGAAAGAATTGAATTCGATAATCCAAAATCGATGGATGAGGTAATCCGCAAGGCTAGAATCTGTTATCAACAAGGAAAACAAAAAGGAGAAACTGCTAATAGGAAGTGGAGTGAGAAGAAGAGTTTCAAAACAGCTGGAAACATCAAAGGAAATCGCAGCAATGGAGTTAAAGGGACTGGCAAGGGAATAAACAACAGATTTGCGACGAAAACTACACCTAATTTCAGATCTGCAAACGAGTCCAAGATCAGCGAACAACAAATCAGGTTGGATACTGAAGGAACAGCAAGACCTCCTGTGCAGTGTTGGGGTTGTGGGGGACCTCATTACATTAAAAATTGCCCACAGCGAAAGGGGACTGAATAGTTGTCCCAAATTCATGAAGCCTCAACCGTTGGCGAAGTGGGTCGAAGCGTACCTAGAATCAATGCAGCTTTGGAGGATCGACAGGCGGAGTACCAGCCAACCATGGTCGAGTTCGAAGGTAAAATTTCAAACCTTACCATATTTGTTTTGATTGATCCTGGGGCCACGCTAAGTTATGTGAACCCAAAAGTAGTGGAACGTTGTAATTTACAGTCTGTTAAATTTAAAAATCCGTGGTTAGTGCAATTGGCTACTGGAGCTAAGCGACGGGTAATAGCCAAGATCAACGATTCCTCTTTCACTATAGTAGACCAGCCAATAACAGCTAACCTGAACATACTTCCTCTGGGTTCTTATGACATTCTAATTGGAATGGACTGGTTGGAAAAACATTGGTCATTAGTTGATTGTAAAACCAAAATTATTTATTACAGAGATCAACAAGGGAACAACAAAGAAATGTAGGGAATTAAGCGACCAGTGCAGATTCGACTAATAACTGCAAATCAATTGGTAAAATGTGTACGGAAAGGCTGTCAAGTATACGCCATTCAAGTGGGTTATGCGAATTCTAAGGATAAGACAGCATCCTTGGATAATATTCCGGTAATACAAGAATTTGTAGATGTGTTTCAGGAGGAGATCCCATGGCTACTGCCACGAAGAAACATAGAATTTACTATAGAGTTGGTACCAGGGGCTGCACCAGTGTCACGAGCACCCTACGGAATGAGTGTACCTGAGTTAACAGAATTAAAAATGCAGTTGCAAGAATTACTGGAGAAGAACTACATCCGTCCGAGTGTGTCTCCATTGGGGGCCCTGCTGTTATTTGTTAAGAAGAAAGACGACACCCTCCAGATGTGTATTTATTACAGACAATTGAATAAGTTGACTATTAAAAACAAGTATCCTCTTCCCCGGATAGATGAATTGTTCGACCAAGTGAAAGGCGCGACCGTGTTCTCTAAGATCGACTTACGGTCTGGTTACCATCAGATCAGGATTAAAGATGAAGACATTGCGAAAACAACTTTTAGAACCAGGTATGGGCACTATGAATTTGTGGTTTTGCTATTTGGGCTCACCAACGCCCCGAAAACCTTCATGTGTCTAATGAACAGCATTTTCCATCCTTATTTGGATCAGTTCGTGCTGATATTTATTGACGATATCTTGATTTATTCACGCACCATCGAAGAACATCATGAACATCTTCGAATAGTATTACAGACCCTTTGGGAACATCAACTGTATGCTAAATTTAGTAAGTGTGACTTCTTCAAGGAAGAAATTCAGTATTTGGGTCACGTAATCACAAAGGATGGAATTGCAGTAGATCCGGAAAAGATAAAAGCTATAATGGAATGGCCAGTCCCCAAGGATGTAGCAGATGTCCGATCTTTTATGGGATTGGTAGGGTATTATAGGAGATTCGTGGAAGGTTTCTCTAAGGTGGCATTTCCCATTACCTCACTCCAGAAGAAAGGGAAACTGTTTCATTGGACCCCGAATTGCCAGAAAAGTTTTGAGCGATTGAAGCATCTGCTCACCACAGCACCTATTCTAAGTATAGCGAATCCTAATAAGGATTACGTAGTATGTACGGATGCCAATAAAGAAGGATTGGGAGGGGTCTTGATGCAAGAAGGCAGGGTAATAGCTTACGAGTCTCGAAAACTAAAAGAACATGAGCAGAAATATTCTGCTTATGACTTAGAGTTGGCTGCCGTTATACATGCCCTAAAGATGTGGCGGCATTATCTCTTGGGCAGGAAATTTTTGCTGCATACCGACCACCACAGCTTGACCAATTATTTCAGCCAGCCTACCTTAAACGCTAGGCAAGCAAGGTGGGTGGACTTTCTAAGTGGTTTTGACTTTGATATAAAACACTTGCAGGCGAAGGAAAATAAGGTAGCAGACGCTTTGAGTCGAAAGGTACAAAATTTGTATGAAATTTCCATTAGTGGGTGGAAAAGTCCCTTCCTAGAGATTATAAAGGAAATTGCATATCAAGATACTGAATATCAGCAATTAAAATTACAAATACAGCAGTCTGCTAGAGAAAACAGCCAACAAGAATATGAATTAGATGACGCTGGAAGAATTTATTTCCAGAAACGGTTGTATGTGCCAAATCAAAGCAGAATCAGAAACCTGATTATGGATGAATTTCATGTTAGTCATTACGCAGGTCATCCGGGTTATCAAAAGATGATAACAGCAATCCGGAAAGAGTATTTCTGGCCAGGAATGAAGAAAAACATTGTCCAATACCTGTCACAATGCCTAGAATGTCAGCAGATTAAAGCAGAACATCAACACCCAACAGGATTGTTACAACTACTGCCAGTTCCAGAATGGAAGTGGGAAATCATCTCCATGGATTTCATTACGGGGTTACCCAAGACAAAAAGAAATAATGACTCCATTTTCATGGTAGTGGACAAGCTAAGTAAGGCTGCACATTTCATACCGGTGAAATCTACATATAGAGCTGCACAGATTGCTCATATTTTTATGCAGAATGTATTCAAGTTACATGGGCTTCCAAAAACCATAATTTCCGATCGTGATGTGAAATTCACATCAGCATTTTGGAAAACATTGTTTGCTGAACTAGGAACTCAACTAAACTTCAGTACAGCATACCATCCACAAACTGATGGGCAAACGGAATGAGTAAACCAGATGGTAGAGGATATGTTAAGGGCTTATGTTATGCAACAACCCACAAGGTGGGAAGATTACTTGCATCTGGTAGAGTTCGCGTATAATAACGGTTACCATACCTCGACGCAGATGAGCCCATTTGAAGTTATGTACGGACGGAAATGTCATACACCCACCAGTTGGGGAGGACCGGAAGATAAATTGAGCTTAGGCCCTGAGATGCTGAAAGAAATGGAGGATATGGTAAAGAGGGTACGTGTCAACTTGAAAGCTGCCCAAGATTGGCAAAAGAATTTTGCTGATCGGAAGAGGAGATTTAAAGAGTTTCAGGTTGGGGACCATGTGTATATCCGGATTCAGGCCAAAAGAAGTACCTTGCAGTGGAGTGGATGTGTCAAACTGGCACCACGATATTGTCGACCCTTCCAAATTTTGGCAAGGGTCGGACCGGTAGCTTATCAGCTGGCCCTCCCAAGTCACATCCGGGTTCATAACGTGTTTCATGTTTTTGTCCTAAAGAAGTATGTGTACGACCCTAAGCATGTGATCCGATGGCAAGAGATTCAGGTGGGTGATTGTTATGATAAATTCCGCAAGAATTGTACATGAAGGGAAAAAACTAATTCACAAAATTGTGTATTGCAGGTCGAGCTGGAAGGAGAAGTTTTGGTCGAACCGCTGAGCATTCTCGACCAGAGAGAAGTGCAGCTGCGGAAACGAGTTATTACCCAAGTTAAGGTTCAATGGCGACATTTTGGGCCTGACGAGGCCACTTGGGAAGATGAGGAATTAATGAGAAGAACCTATCTAGACCTGTTCGGGTCTGTGAGACACCGAGACAGTGTCCAATCTCAGGGGGAGGAGATGTAATGACCAAACATTTTACTTAAATAAATTACTTATTTACCCCTGTGGTTGAAGATAAACCAGAAATTATCATTTTCTTAAATTGATGGAAATATTATGTGTTAAAAGAAATTGAGTAATATGAATTGCATACTTATGTGTACATGGTAATTTCAGATGAAAAGTTATTTTCTCTTTATGCTTGAGAATAAAAGAAAAACAGTTTCCAGTATACTAAGGGAAAAACCCTAACTGTTTTCTCTTCCCCATAGAAAAAGGGGAAAGAGGAAAAGACCCGGGTTGTTGTTGGAACAAACGGGGAAAAAGAAAAGGCACTGAGCAAAAGAGAGGAGTGCTACGTCTGGTGAGGACCAGATAGCATAGGCACATTAGTGCTCCCTATTGCTGAGGATGTGGCCGACAAAGGATTGCTTGGGGGAGAGACGCAGTACAGACAACTGGTCTCGTGGCTGGGAGGATATCAAGCTTTAAACCATTTTCTACAGGTGGTAGGAGTGCAGACGAAAGTAACAGGAGTCCCAGGTAAGTATTTTCAATTTATAAGACCTGGAAGATTAAATATTATTGACAGTACTGATATTTCGTTATAGTTACTGTAACCTTATTTATAGAATGACTCAGACCCTGGTGTTATTGAAAATATTATTGTTACTGTATAACATACTCTGTCTATATATAAAGATATATGATAAAAAAAAAAGAAAAGAGAACTGATATTGAAAATCTACATATTATCTGCACAAAGTATTCTGTTCTACATACTGATAGCTATCATAAAAGGAAAAGAACAGATAACTAAAGACTGCATACATTCAGTTCTGTACATGCACATATATAATAAAGAAAGAGTCGGATAGAAATAAGCATGTATATTATTTAGTCCTTTATCCTTGGATCAGTGAGACTGAGATTCATGGAAGAGAAAATAGCTATAAGATTATGAATAAAAACAGGGTGAACCTAACTGCTATTGTTCACATACGAAATGAGAATGCAGATAACTAATGCGGTTTTAGATGCGTAGCACAGAAAACTGTAACCAATAACTGAAAGGTAACCAAGGACAGAGAACTCGTATTTACCAGGCGATACCTGTATTGTAGGGTACGAACAAATAACACATATAAGACTGAAAAGAGGTTAGAAAATCAATGTAACAGCTAGCATAGGCTGTACCGCTTATCGCAGGTGAAACCCTCTAAGTTGATAACGGTACAAACCCGCTCAGAAAACATATGGGTAATATGCAATATAAGAACCATAACATAATATGATCATAGTAACCAATACCGAGACCATGCCCGGTTGCAACCAATGTAGGTTTAGAGGCGGCGGCATGCACAGGTGGATGCCACCTGGTAGCGTGAAGCTACAACACAGCGCCAAAGTATAAAGACAAGAAATCAACATTTTAGATTAACCACGCAGTGGGTATTTCATTAAACGATAACAGGCAACTAATTAAAGTAATCGGTGGAACATATGACCACGCATCATCACTAACGGAGAGGGATAATGACGGTTCGCGGGCGAGCGACATCATACTTAGCCGTAACCGGATTTTCCCTAAGCTATAGAACTGATACATAGTGAAGACAGGCTAAGAACCTGGTTACTCATGTAAGAAATTAGCCATTATAATGAGCACCATTAGACACTATTATATGCATGATTATAATATTATACCATGTAATCATAAGAAGGATGACAGTCGTGACAGAAAGGGACTGTCCGCGACCACAGAAACCCTTACAACTAAACAAGAAACATAGATACGCCATTATTGCCACACGGTGATGCGTAAGAAAACAACCCATGTTCTATTAATCACTAAAATGCATATATTGTTGAATAATATGTTCAAGAAATCCAATGATGGACCGAAACTGATAAAACTGGGAATAAACCCTTAAATCCATAATACATCAAGCTACAGTCAGAATGTGACCGAGTCTATCATATACAAGTCAATTGGAAGCTGAATAAACATAAAAGAAAACGGAGCCGCTCAGGATTTGAGCTCGACTCATGTAATTAAACTTCAAAACATCTATAACCCTAAGGGCAACTACATATTCGGCACCCTGTAACTGGACATCAGATTCTAGGGTAAACCATGGAGCCAAAAAGGAGACCCCTGTCGTAAGAGATTTAATTCGCCTTCAACAATAGATCTGGCAAATATTCCTGAAGGGAAGAACAGTATAGGGTCAACTTCATGAATAGAAACTAATAAAGCGTACAGCAGAAAGAGGCTTACCTGGTTAGTTTTGAATGGCAGAAAACCCTGCACCCTCTTCATTCCCGCGACCTTCATGGATCTTACATGTATCTGCCAGCATCGATTAGAGGATTAATAAAACTATAGATTGCAGTGGAAGAGAAATTGTTATGAAATCAAAATAATAGTTTACCTGCCTTTCGATGAGCGTTCTGGAGGAAGACACCAACGAACTCTCCACTGTCATCAGATAGTGTGACTGTGGCACACGCATTGACAGAGAAATGAACCTGAAAGGTCTATGACAGGCACCAGAGGGAGGAGCCGCTCTCTGGAGCCAGGGCAATGAACAAATGACCCGAAACTTTAGGCTTGAAACCCTAAATACTATGCCGCCAAAACACCCAAACTCTCCACCGTCCGATCGGTAGATCTCATCGAGGCCGTCCATCGCAGTGTCAATCCCGAGAGCGTTGCAAAAGTGCTGTGACATTAAATGCCTCAGCTACCAGATCAAAATATATGTGTAGCAAGTGGATGCGTGGACCGAGGGCCAGATGTCACGCAGTTACACATTGCAAATTGAATAACCAAGGACGAGAAATGGGTCTGTTAACTATATACATACATGGTTCGGACAACACTTAAATAAATCAACTAACTTATCAGTCATGTTACCGTGGTAAGGTATGCTACCATGATCATGTATCGGTAGAGTCATGCATGTAATAATTTTTTTTTTTATATATGTAATTTTAAGTTTAGAAGGTTATGACACTTTCATCATCAGTTTGATCCTTGAATGCCTTCTTGCACATCCCCTGTATTGCTTTCAGCCCTGCAGCCACAATGATTCCAATAGGATGGGAAACATGGTTGGTAAAATGCTCGCAATAATTTCTCGATTATCTGGAGTTAGACGGCAGGCAGACTAACGACCAGAAAATTTAGAGATAATATCTGGCTGGCCCTCCTTCAAACCCAGGATACGCAGTTGCAAAATATAGACGTACCCACGCTGAGAATCCTGTTATATTTTTCCACAGGCTTTCTTGAACGTCATGATAAGTACTGTCGGCATTGATGACGGATCCAGATGGGAGGTTCAAGAAAGCCATGGAAAAATATAGAGGGATTCATTAATATTGCTTTAGATATGAACGCCGTTTGTGGTTACCCAGGTCCAGAATTTCACAGTATTGAAGGCTCATCATGCTCAAAGATGATGAAATATAGACTTCGGCTACTGGTTTGTTATTTCTTATCTTAAATATTATTTCACTCTTTGTATTGTTACATATGAAATAGAGAAGTACTCACCCCGAGAATCCTGTTATATTTTTCCACGGCTTTCATGATCAGTACTGTCGGCATTGATGACGGATCTGGATGGGAGGTTCAAGAAAGCCATGGCAAAAGATAGAGGGATTCAATAATATTTCTTCCGTTATGAACCCCGTTTGTAGTTACCCAGGTCCACAATTGCACCGTATTCAAGAAGACGCTCACCGATGAAATATAGGCTCCATTTACTAGTTATTTCTTATTTTAAAGAATCTTTGACTCTTTGTATTGCTCCTTTGTCATGTTGTGGCATAGATATATAATAACATGTGCTTGCTTTATTAACCATCTAGGTGGATTGATGAAATATCAGGTGCAAACTTGTGGTCAGTTAAAAATTACTTGTTAACACATATGCATCATAGGTTTTTTTGTCACTCCGAGGATCTGAGAACCTGCAAGTAGGTTGCTTAGAATAACTATCTCAACTAAGTCATATATTTGTATCATTAAAAGATGAAAGAGAGAGTGTGTAAGAACTTGTGGGTTGAGTTCTTTTTCCCAAATTTCTTGTCTCTGGTATTATCTTATCTTTCTTGTTTTCTTATCTTTCATTTTTCTATGAGAACTCTTATCATAGGTTTTCTTTCGAAGTTTCATTTCATAGTTCCATAATTTGATTTATTGTTGGTTTCATGTTTGAAGCTTTATATCTGAATATCATATGTATATTAATATCATATATGAAGCTGAGCATTTTAAATGGCCACTCATCACTCACCCAATCATTCTTCCCCACCCTTCCCCTCTCTTACTCGGCCCCTCTATCCTGCTCACACTACCCACCACTCAAAACCCAAATGAACCATATTCCATCTTTTAAAGTCAGTAGGTAAACAAATAAGTGCATATTCATACAAGAAGAAAGCTGCATGCAATTTTTAGGAGAAGAATACACACACTCTTAACAAACAGACACCATTAACATGGACACATTTTTTTTAATTTAATTTTTTCGAGTAAAAATGCTACGTGCACAGAGACTTTGTTTCTTCGCATATAGATTTGAGATCATTTACCTCATGGTTTGGTTCTTAGGACGTGAAAACATAAAATTTTGAACAAACACATGTTTTTATTTTTTACATTATTTTTCCATGAGTTAGAGAAATTAGTTATTTATCAAACTATATAACTTTATAAAGTTTATTTTTCACATTCTAAATATAAAATGTTTTAATTTTTTTTTTTACTTATTTTAATACATTTTTCTTTTGACATATGTTAAAATATTAAAATACACCCCTAGTCTATTTTCACAATAATTTTTTTGGGAATTAATCATTCAGAAAAGACTTATGATATGTAGTAGAGGAGATTAAAATGTAAAATCCAAAAAAAAAATGTTTGATAATCTTATGACCTCTTTAGCTTGCATTGATTGAAATTTTTGTAATTGTAAGGATATAATGCCTTTCATAATTTGAAATAAAAATAAAAAATTACAATTACAAAAGTTTATGTTAAAAATTCCATCATTTATACCATCAAAATTCCATATAAAGTTTACTTTTCACATTCTAAATATAAAATATTTTAAAAATAATTTTCACTTATTTTAATACATTTTTCCTTTTACATATGTTAAAATATTAAAATACACCTCTAGTCTATTTCCACAATAATATGGGGAATTAATCATTGGGAAAAGAATTATAATATTTAGCAAAGGACATTAAAATGTAAAACCCAAAAGCAAAAAATGAAAGTTTGATAATAGTATGACCTCTCTAGCTTGCATTGATTGAAATTTTTGTAATTTCAAGTGTGTAATGCCTTTCATAATTTGAAATAAAAATAAAAAATTACAATTTTACAAAAGTTTAGGTTAAAAATTCCATCATTTATACAATCAAAATTCCATATAAAGTCTACTTTTCATATTTTAAATATAAACTATTTTTAAAATAGTTTTCACTTAATTTAATACATTTTTTTTTTACATATGTTAAAATATTAAAATACACCCCTAGCATATTTCCACTATAATTTTTTGGGAATTAATCATTTGAAAAATAATTATAATATGTAGTAGAGGACATTAAAATGTAAAATCCAAAAACAAAAAATGAATGTTTGATAATAGAATGACCTCTCTAGATTGAAATCTTTGTAACTTTAAGTATATAATGCCTTTCATAATTTGAACTAAAAATAAAAAAT
>APFE030434106.1:139607-209083 GCA_000404065.3 Pinus taeda | reverse complement strand
ATATCATTTTCTTCGGGAACAAGTTCTTGAACAAAAGGTCAAATTGGAGTATGTTCCTTCTAAGGAACAAGTTGCTGATATTCTCACCAAACCATTTCCCAGGGATGCCTTTGAATACCTCAGACAAAAACTGGGGGTTGTTGATGCTTCATCTTGTTGAATCTCTTTTGATGGTTGTCCGCACAGGTTCAGGGGGAGCACATAATGTATTGTTGGCATTATGGAGGAGATCATGGATGCTGGTCTGAATGTTGTTGCAATATGTCTCTATCTCTTTCATGGTGGATTATGGTTCTTCATTACAGATCTGGTTCATACTCAGGGGGAGCATGTTCTTAGGGGGAGCATAACCCTTTGCCCTTGATGTCAAAGGGGGAGAATGAAGCTGAAGATTTTGAGGTTGCCATCAAGTCCAAAGGGGGAGATTGTTGGCATTATGGTTCTGGTATGATTATATGTTTCAGATGTTGTACTTGATGGCAACACCCATGGCATGGCTCTCATTTTGATGAAACTAAAGAAGTACGCAGGAGAACAGTTCAGGAGGTGCGTACCCGCAGGTATACCGTGCAGGGACCGCGTCCAAATACGCGGGTTATCCATTCATGGGGTGCGTACCCCAGTGCACACACTTCAAGACAGTAAAAGTGCGCACACGTGGGGTTTCCTATGGTATTTAGCCGACGGTATTATATTATCATGGTTTTGGCCCGTGGTATTAGTCCATGAGTTGAGGAAGATCATGCCTATATAAAGCTAAGGAGATCATTTGGCTTGGGCATCTTTTTGTATTGAATATCTTAAGATCTGATATTGGGTTCTCGGTTTAAAAGCTTGATCTTTAGAAGAGAAGTTGGAAGCGAATCTGTGAAGGGTGATCTCTAGAGCGCAAGATCAGATCTGAGTATCTGACTGTATTTTGGCCCTAATCAGAGGTGCGCAAGTGATCATCAGTGACAGTGCGTGGGTACGCAGAGGAAACAAAGGGTCTGTGCGTGGTTACGCAGAAGAGACGAAGGGGCAGCGCGTGGGTACGCAGAGGCGACAAAGGTGAATTGCGTGGGTACGCAGCACGACAATGTTTCAGATGCGTGCTTACTGTTTGAGTACGCGGCGCGACAGTCTTTCTGGGTGCGTACCTACTGTGATAGTACGCGGCGCAACAGTTCTTCTAGGTGCGTGCCTACTGTGCAGTACGCGGCGCGATAGTACATTTTGGTGCGTACTGGACGCAGATCAGTGAAAGGAGCAGTGCGTGGCCATGTAGTACAGCAGAAGTTACTCTGCGGGTATACGCAGAGAAGCAAAGGGTGAAGTGCGTAGCGATGCAGGCCAGTAAAAAGAAAACTGTGTGTCTGTTTTAAGATCTTCTGTTGGTTGAATCTTTCTTGTTGATAAGGTGTTCTGGGTTCAGTTCTGTTATTGTTGATCTGGTTATTGCAGCTGACTGTATAATTTACATGTACTTGATGATCATTTGATGTATATGGATCCAGTTTGAAAATTTATGAAAAGTGGTCCTTGAAAAGAAGTAGGGGGTTGTAGCTCCCTTCCAGGAGAGACTGGAAAACGAGAGAGAGTTGTAGCTCTTTGCAGGTTGCAGCCTGCGTACTGGTAAAGGACTGCACCAGTACAAGACCATTGTAAAAGGAGTTTCTAATTTGAAAGAAGATAGAGACATATTGCAGCAGGTGGTTTTCACCCACATTGGGTTTCCACCTTATATCTGGTGTTCTTTGATGTGATTGTCTGCTTTTCCTGTTCATGCTCATTATTTATGGTATTGGTATGCAAAAATAAGTCAAAGTATAAATAAGAAAGATTTGGTAAAAGAATTAGATAATACTGATTCACCCCCCCTCTCAGTATTATTGTCAACACTGGGTATGAGCCCCTTTGAGGTGTTATATGGAAGAAAGTTGAGAGTGCCCATGGACTGGAATAATCATGTTAATAAGCTAGCATTGGGTCTCGACATGCTAGCAGAGATGGAGGAAATTGTTAAGAAGTTTTGGCAGAATCTAAGGGCTTCCCAAGATAGGTATAAAATGTATGAAGATAAAAATAGGACATACAAATAATTTCAACTGGGAGTTCATGTTCATCTAAGAGTATGGCCCCAAAAAATTTCCTTATAGTGGAGGGGTTGTGCTAAGTTAGCACCCAGGTACAATGGACCTTTTCAAGTCTTGGAACGAATTGGACCAACAGTCTATAATATTTCATTACCAAGCAACATTTGGGTCCACAACGTTTTTCATGTTTCGTTGTTAAAAAAAATATGTGTACAACCCACAACATATAATAAACTCTTAAAATATTTAGATAATAAGCTAAGGGAATATATACATTTTTTTATAAACTGTTTTGAGGAGATTATGACTGTGAATTATGTATGTGCAGGTTGAACCAGAAGGAGAGTTTCTGGTAGAACATCTTTGTATCTCAATCGGAGAGAAACCACCTTGCAGAAGCGAGCCATCACCCAGGTTAAAGTGCAGTGGAAGCACTTTGGCCCAGATGAGGCCACCTGGGAAGAGGAGGGATTTATGTGGGAAGCTTATCCAAAGTTATTTTCTTAAATTACAAAGAACACGAGGGAAAGTGAGATAATAAGTTGTTACATAATCTATGATTAATTAGGAGTTTAGACAGGTTAATAAGAATACATTTTTTGCTATAATTAAAAGAAGTAGTTACACCCCTTCCCTGGAAACAGACATATAGAGGGGAAAAGAAGGAAAATGAGGCTATCCTAGAGATGGGAAAAAGGAGACCAATGGGAAGTTTCTCATTGACAATCAAATAGAGTGTAGGACGTGAGGCTGGATAGTGGAGTCTTGAGGCCTAGGGAAACAACTGTAGTTGGTTATAATCGAGTGTGAAACAGAGAAAGTGCTCGGGGGAGAGCCTAGACGTAATCACCAAGCTCGTGACTGGGAGGAGAGACTTTCCAGATATCTTTGGTATTTTATGATAAGCTAATCGTATAAGTATCATAACTTTTATTTAAGTATTGATAGTAATAGATTAATGGAGTAAATACTTCTTACAATAGTAGAATAACTGATTACATGATCATAGTACATATATTTAAAATAGTAATAGAATAAGTTCAATAGAAAAACTTTTTTCATAGCAAGAACAAATAATTATGATGCTCAACATAGAAACCGAAAGAAATTCAAGGCTCAATAATGATAGCAATTATATAATAAAGTTGTAAATCTAGTAAAACTTGAAATACCAATAAGCATTTGGTTCTTACTTTTCTAGCTACAACATGCAAATATAAATTGGAAAAGAAATTAATCTCATTACCTTTGATATAATACAACTATATTCTTAGATCATAACAAGGAAATCCTTCTGTCATAGTAGAATAGGAAAATCTTTTAATTCAACATTCAAGGAAAACAGTTGCAGCTTAGTCTAGGCAGAAAAGAAGTACTTAAACGAAAGCCCTCAAATGATAACCTACACATAAATAACTGTAAGATGTTTCGAATCGAAAGACATTGATGCTAACAAGTATGCCAAGAAATCCTATAAAGCAGTGAAACCCTTCATAGGCAATTAATAGAAAGCTATGTAGGAGCATTGCAATTAATTGAGTACTCTTATCCCCAAAGTCCTACAACAACCATATGCGTGGTTGAAAATCATATATCCAACGGAGGTAAATCTCAAAAGATGGAAGACCCTTGTATTCATTGCACAACTAAAAGTTAACTATTCCAGAGGGGTTCTATGTCTCCATAATTTACAGAAAATATCAGAGACTAAATAGCCTCTCGAACCTAGAAGGCAGAGTAGTTCTATCAAACTTGCTACCATATTAATTAACATTAAAAACTTTAAAATTGTTTACACAGTCTTTCCCATAAAGAAAATTAAGAACTGGGTAGGTCCAATCAAATCCCTCAGGAAAGTTGTTTCTCACATGCATCTAAACCATAGAAAACAAACTAAGTAAACCTCGGTGAAACATTCCAACCTATAGACAACTGAATAGTGTATCAGCCTTCGTGACCTCGGACGGTGCGGGACTGACTCCATGAGAACCTCAACAAGGGCAGCTAGTTACCTGTGACATCATCATTATCATTATATCAATAACTAGGGCATGCATTGTATTAGAAAATCATTTAGAGACACAGAGGTTAAGGCTTGAAACCTCACTTGGACCCTGAAGATTCCATCCGAAAGTAATCCACATGCATGGCAACCAGACATGTGTATTAACAGTATGTGGAGTTAAATTAAACGGAAGAACAATGCTTTAGAAGACAAGCTCACCTCTTTGGTGTCGAGTTCAAAGTTCTTTAACCCTTGATAAACCATAATCGTGTAGCGAGGTCTCCAAACATGGAAACTCACCTATCAAACCCTTACAAAATGTGAGGCAGTAAAGCAGGTAGGATAAACCATTGTTAACTAATACTCTAGACAACAAGGAAAGGGTTCCATTAACTCCGTGAAACAAGAATTCGTTCGACAACATGACTCTCAGCGTACATATTTGTAGAATCGGCTGGAGACCTGGTAGGCGAACTCATTGCAAAGTGGCTAAACCTAAGTCCTCTGAATGCAAATGACCCTTGATCTAGTCAGAGGTGGGGGAAGGTTAGTTGGAACCAACTTAACACTTATTTGTTGTTGGATCTCCTCCAAGCAGATCAAAGGATGTGAGGGAGAAAAACTGTGGAGCAGTTGTTTCATTGATGAACGGAGGCTGCCCAGAGGACATCCCTAGATTGCGCCATGTAGATGATGGTACCCAATGCATTTACACAAGAGCAGTGTGATAAGTGCTACACCATGAGTAAAGCCATGTTCCTTTTTAATGCATGGAAAAAACCTTATCATTGATTGTGGGAAATGTAATAAAAAATATCACAAATAAATCAATGTGTTGTTGACAGCATCACTGCCACCTTGGCATGTTTAATGGTTTATACTAAGAGTTCATAAGCTTAGGCTGGGTCAATTTTATTTTATTTAGGTCCTTTTTAATGTTTAAGGTGTTACAAATGGTATCAAAGCTAAGGTTCACAAACTCAGACTCTTTGGGATATATATCTCTCTATCTATATGTATGTATGTATGTACATTCAAAGACTGTGGTTTCTTAAATCTAACTAAATAAAACATTTATGTGACCACGAAGATGGTCTCAATATAAAAGGGAAGAATGCAGAGAAGTTCAGGACTGCCCAATCCTCAAGAACCACCTTATGTGAATGATAACCCTGACATTTGGATATAGCTGGGCGAGGAGGCTCGTCAAGATAATGAAATTTTTCTTGAAATTGTTTAGCAGTTACATGTTGAGATGACAAATTTAAGAATGGACAACGAACAATTATGCCTGGAATAAGAGAGGATTCTTAGAAGTCTGTCTAATCAACATAACCAAAGACATCCTGACCCCATTGTTGAGGACAGAGAAAAGACCCTAACAACTCAACATGGTGAGCAAAATGCCGAGTCAGCCGAGAGACATAGGGAGGACAAAGAAGGGTGCTTAGATAATGTTCCTAACCAACACAAAACAAAAAGATAAAAATATGAATTACAAGGAGAATTAAAAAAGATTAACAGTATGCAGAGTTAAATTAAATGGAAGAAAATGATTTAGAACACACGCTCTCCTCTTTGGAGTCAGGTTTGAAGATCTTTAACCCTCAATAAACTAGAACCATATGGGGAGGTCTCCAGACATGGAAAGTCACCTACCAAACCCTTACAAACCATGAGGAAGTAAAGTAGGTAGGATAAACCATTGTTAAGTAATAGACTTTAAAACAAGGAAAGGGTTCCATTACCTCCCTGAAATAAGCATTCATTCAACACCATAACTCTTAGCTTACACATTTACAGAATCAACCATAGACCTGGTAACTGAACTCATTGCAAAGTGACCAAACCCTCAGCCCTCTGAATGCAAATGACCCATGATCCAGTCGAAGACAAGGAAAGGGTAGTTGGAACTAACCTAACACTTCTCTGATGTTGGATCTCCTCCAGGCAGATCGACGGATGCGAGGGAGCACAATTGTTGATTCGATGTTTCATCGATGGACGAAGGATCGTGAGAGGACAACCCCAAATTATGTCACATGGAGGATGGTTCCCAGTGCATTTACATGAGAGCAGTTTGATAAGCGTTATACCACGAGAAAGGCCATGTGCCTCTTTAATGCATGTCAAAACCCTCATCACCCACCGTGGGAAATGTAATAAAAAATATCACAAATCAATCAACGTGATGTTGACATAATCACTGCCATCTTGGCATGTTTAATGGTTTATATATACAGTTCATAAGTTTAGTTCGGGTGAATAGATATATCTATCTATCTATCTATCTATCTATCTATCTATCTATCTATATATATATAATATTATATATATATATATAATATTTAGTCTTATTTAATGTTTGGAGGTGCTACATGGTATCAGTAAGCCATGATATTGGCACATGGGTATGGTAACAAAATATTATATTATAATATATATATATATATATAATAATAATATATATATTATATATATATATATATATATATATATATAATATATATATATTATATTTAGGTCTTATTTAATGTTTGAGTGCTACATGGTATCCAGTAAGCCATGATATTTGGCACATGGTATGGTAACAAATTTTTTTATTAGTCAAAATCTCAGTGGAGTAAATCTCCATGGTTAGAGAATCTTGTTAGATTTCTTTTTGAAGATAATATATTAAATATTTTAATAATAATAATAGTAGGTGTGTTGTCTATTTCTGTAGTCTAATATGGTCACAATTTCACCCAAAAAATAATGGAAATTCCTATAGGATTTCTTGAAAATGGTGCATCAAATTTTAGAAAATCAACTTATAGTTCTCAAGATTTAAGATTTTGAGCATCTCATGGGTTCTTGATGGTGCTGAATCCATTTCCACCATCAAAAGAATGATTCAAACACTCCCAAGATTAGAGTCCTTGATGGTTTTTTACCAAATTTTGGTGGAAACTTATTAGGTAGATGGCAGAGATGTAACCTTCATGGAATACGCTAGAATATTCAAGTTAGTCTTCATAAATGAAAAGTTAAATTTTATCTCCATGTCAGCTATGCTCTTTTAATTAATTTATCTCAAAATAATTGATTAAAAAAAACCATATCAGAATGTGTTATATTAGGCATGTGCCATTAGCCTATGGTATTTAAAATTTATATATTATTAGTTCCTATATTATTTCTTTTTATAATGAATGATAATAATATTTTAAAATGTAATGATAATTTAGTTATTTTTTATGATTTGTTTTTAATCTAAACAATGTGAGATGTATTATGGGGGATATGTTTGATGATGTATTATGGGGGATATGTTTGATATTTATCATGGATTGATAATTGTTGTTATTATATAGGGGTTAAGTATTATTTTTTCCATATTTTGACATAGTGTGCCTATTACATTTAATTTAATGATAGCTGAATAATATAATGACTAATTGCGTCTTGCCTATTACATTTAATTTAATGATAGCTGAATAATATAATGACTAATTGTGTCTTGAAAACTATACGTGCACTATTTTTGAAAGATAAAATTTTTGCATGTTTTGATTTAGTAATAAAAAAACAAATTTTTTCTTACAAATAGAAAATAAAAATTCCTATTCACACTTGATTTATATAATTATGTTAGCTTAATTAATTTTTAAAGTTTTTGTTTCTATATCTTGTTTTTATAATGGATAATATGACGTGTATCAATAATTAAGAAAATATTACTATTCACATTTAATTTATATGACTACATTAATTTAATTAATTTATATGACTATATTAATTTAATTAATTTTTAAGATAGTAGAGTTGAGGCTTCTGTGATCCATATTAAGTTTATGAGAAATTTTTCTTCCAAAATCACATGAGAAACCATTTGTCGACCCGTTTCGAACCAAACAATGTGATTCATCATGAAGTTTCAACTCTACTAATTTTTAAGATGTTTTTTTTTGTATTTTTCACCCTATACCTATACTAATACTACATACTAAATATCAAAAATACCATAATATACATTTGAATAGTATAAAATTGTCTAAATAAATTTAGACAAGGAAATGAGAATCGGTGATAATTTCTATGAGATAAATCATGAAACGGTATTTTATGTAAAGGTAGATTTCGTTATTGAGGTGGCGCACGTAGTTCAGAGGTTGAAACCTAACAACTCTTTGACAGCGATCGTTGGGATTTAGTTTCATCCACAAGATCGTATCTGACTTCTATAGCTAACTGCCGGTATATTTTATTGGAGTTAAGTGTATCAAGACTAAGTGTTTTTTGGTTTTTTTTAAGGGAGTTAAGTGTTTTTTTAATGTTTTTTTATTTTTATTTATTTTTAGAGTGTTTAGTTTTTTCTTATATTTTATTTTTTTAATTTTTGGTAAATATTTTTTTAATAATTTTTTTAGGATTATATGTTTATTATGTCCCATGTAGCATTAGAGTGAAGAAAAATGTTTTTAATAATTATAAGTATTTTGAATAAAGTCTGTGTTTTATTCTAGTTATTTAATTTATATGCACACTAATATATATTTGAATATATAAAATTTTGTAATTCAATTTCTATAATGAAATGAGAGTCAGTGACAATTTCGAAGAGATAAATCATGATACGGTATTTTGTGTAAAAGTAGATTTGGTTTTTGAGGTGCCGCAAGTAGTTCAGAAGTTGAACCCTAACAACTCTTTATCAGCGATCGTTGGGGGTTAGTTTATCCACAATTTCGGATCTGCTTTTTACAGCTAACTGCCAGTTAATTCCTAAAACTATTTTAATTCTCACTACTATTTACTTCTGTGAAATTGCAGCAAAAGGATTCGGGCTTTGAAAATATATTATAAATCCGCGGAGTGATGCTTTGCAACTGCCGAAGGACGCCATGTTTCAACGAAAGTCGTCATTTTTCTTCGTTTGCGTTATTTTGCTAATGTGCATATTGCCAGGTATTTCATTAAGGAATTTATACTTCTGTGATCTATAACAATATTTAGAAAGTTTTCGACGAAATCACATAAACCATCTTTTGTCGACGTGTTTCCACCAACCAATGTGGTTTATTGTAATGTAAAATAATTAAATACATTCTATCAATGTTAGGATTGATTTTCCAATGCTCAGTCATTCCTGCAAAATTTAATTTTCTGATCGGGAGCTCGTGTATGCTGCAACTGTGGAAGAAAAAGAGGGTAACTGCGTTTATTTCTTTGATTATGTTTTGTTTTAGAGCCAATATGGATGAGAAAAAGAGGGTAACTGCGTTTATTTCTTTAGTTAAGTTTTGTTTTAAAGCCATGATGGATGTGCTTCAAGATAATATTTTATTTCACTATATTATAAATTTTTGTGATTCATAATATTATTAATAGGATCTTTTCATAAAAATCATATAAAATATATTTTTATGAAAGCGTTCTTAATTAGCTAGTGTAGTTTATCTTCAGAATTTAATTAATTAGTAAATTTATAGTTTTATATTAGCAATGTTACAATGTATAGAATTTTGATTCCAGGAATTCAACATAATGAAACGCTATCAGCGCTGGCGAAGAAAGATGATCGTTGGTTTCCTGTATACAAGAGTAGGTACAAAGTGCCTTCCAAGTTGGGGAGAATTGCAAGCACTTTCAAAGAGTGTGCCCCTTGTACGTGTTGTCACAGCGGGGGTAAAAATTGTGTTCAAATAAAATGTTGTTCAGTGATTTACTGTGGTGCTCCTAACAAGCCTTTTGGAACATGTACCTTTACACCCATTTCATGCGATTGCAATGGATGTTAAGACCCGGGAGATCTAGTGTACACAAATATTTACATGTTTACAATTTCACGAGCAGGACCTTCTTATTTTGATGCGTAAATCTTAATTATATTTTATGTTTAATCTTCATGAAATATGTTATAATATTTTAAGTAGTATTTTTAATGATATGCATCGATCAAAGTTAAGATTTATGTGTGGGTTGTTATATATTTTTAATTAATTTGTCTCATTTTCCCTTTACTGAATTCATCCAAAATTCGCAAAAGAGTTCAACAATGACATTTCAGTTCAGTTTTCGAGGACCAATATAACATTGGAGTAGATTCTTAAAACTAGTTTTCTTATCAACATATCTAATACAATTAAAATAAAGAGTTTTCTATTCATAAAGTGATTAGATTGTAGTGCTCTATCTATTATGTTTTACTGAATTCATCCAAAATTCACAAAAGAGTTCAACAATGACATTTCAGTTCAGTTTTCGAGGACCAATATAACATTGGAGTAGATTCTTAAAACTAGTTTTCTATCTGTATCAACATATCTAATACAATTAAAATAAAGAGTTTTCTATTCATAAAGTGATTAGATTGTAGTGCTCTATCTATTATGTTTTACAATCTTTTGTTAAATATAAATAATATATATTATATATATATAATATATATATATAAAGTTTGATCTGCACAAGTTTTTTTTAAGTAAGGAGGATGATTTTCATGAAGATAAACACAGATCAAAAGGAAAAAAATTGATTTTATCTCCTAATTACTCAATAAATTGTTGGCCCAAAACAATTGTCTCATGAGTAATAATTATTGGATAAATCAAAAAGGGAATTTCTTAAAGGTAGTTATATTGAGAAGTCCAAGCCAAAAGACATTGTGATTTAATGTGAGGAGTCCATTTTATTTGCTATGAATGGATTATGTGGCATATTATTTCTAAGTGAGCTTTTTGAAAATATTATATATTTGAAGGAGAAATTATTCAAATGGCCGATATTAAAATTTCATGTGGTAGATTAGAGATTGTAACCAGCCATGTTAAAGTTATTTTGGGATTGACTATTCAGATGAGTTCGTAGCATTTTGAGATAGAATTGGGTTTTCTTTGTTGATAAAGCCAAGTCTGGAAATTAAACTACAACAACAACATCCAAGGTAGACTAGCTCGTTCCAAAGAGAAGAAAATGATAGCCACTAAGTTGAACATCAAGAGTGTGTTCGTGACAAAAGAGTCTAAGTAGCCACATGTGCAGTGTACATTACTGGTGTCCATCACGCTAGGGATTAAAGGCAATATTATGTGTTTATTTAGAAGGGTCAAGCATAAGATTGGATTGACATTCTTTTTGTTCCTTTGCTCCCAATCAAATGGAGGAGTGTTCAAGGGACTGAACCCTATTCCATGCATACTACTAGATTGAGTTTCATTGAAAAGAAAAGGGTTGAATCTCTCCCCCTCTAGGGTTGGTTAAGTTGTCCCTTACAAAAATTGAACTATTGTATAAAACGAGGTTGAAATATTTGTTTCAAAAATTGTTGCCTGCTTACACTGGTGATAACCTTATTCCAGGCATGGGGGACAAAGATTTCCACCATATCAAGCCATGGTAATCTTCTCTAGGAGATGAATGAGTTTGAACATTGGAATAGTAGAGGTTTCTCCGTTCAAAAAGCCATTATAGGAACATGCAGTGGTTTCTTTGTCATTATTTGAGAACAACATAAAAAGACATATTTCCTTCCTTCACTGGTGGCTGAAATCTATCCACAAACCTGAACATTATCAAAGGGACGAGTTGCTGAAATAAAATGTTGATCTTCCATGTAGACGAGTTAGCGGAACTAAGGCAAGTTCAGCTTGAATTGATTAGAGTACAAGAGTTGTCACAAATTGTTGAAACCAACCTATTTCTGAGCAGTAATTCTAGAAGGCCAAGTTCAAAACCACAATATTATTTGGGGAGCCAAGTTCACATCTACTGGTGGGTATTCTATTGAAGGATCGAGCACCAACATCAATTTTGAGCATATAGTAGAATAGAGGCCGAAAGACAACATGGTATGAAATCAACTCACTAGCGACATTTGCTAGAACAATGCAAAAAGGTTGCATATCATATTAGAGGAAATATTAGGGTTCCCCCACTAGGTTCTCCTATTACCATGAATTAGTGCAATCATGTATTTCTGTTGTTGGTCTAAGTTTTCCTTATTTACATTTATTGCATCACTTCCCTCATAATCTCAAATATCAACTCAAAACCACACCTACAATGACACTATTGTAGATTGTTTGATGAAAATTTCCCGTTGGAAATTCAACAATTGGCCCACTTCAATAAAGGACCCTTCAGCGATGACTATATGCTTTGCATGAAATTTGTCTGAGTTTGTTTGTATCGATTTTATTTAAATTTTACGAATGTATACTAGTGAAGATTTGGTTAAGGTCTAATATCCACAATATCATTGTATTCCTATAAGTTGTCTCATTATGATGAATTTTCCTAGGCTTCATGATAGTCTGTTGTCTTATTGTACATAAGGGTTGATATAATTATCCAATCATTGTTGAGTGAGGTGAGAGGCCTATGTCTTGAGTCATTTTCTAATTTGTACTTCTATTGAGCTTCACACACTTGTCATAATTAAGAAAAACATAGATAAAACCTTCATAAATTCCATTAATAAATTAGCAACATCAAACAACCGACCCTTCTCAAAGGGCATCTATGTCATTCTTCAAAAAGAACAGTTGAATATCTACAAAAAGAGTTGGAGTTTGAACACAAAATCTTTTCACTTGGGACAAATTTAGAACACATGAGGGTCATAGGGAAAGTCCTTTTCAAGCTAGATGAAACAAATTATTTCCTTTTTGAAGTGAACCAATTAGAAGGGAAGAAATTAATTTGGGCTCTAAAACCAATTATGTTTTCTCTCATACAACACAAGTTCTTGGAAGAACCTTTTGGAGGGCTCAGACTTCCAGTCACATCTTGCTTGAGTAACATCATGAGACTAACTTCACCTATACCTCCTTACAATGATGATGTTATGAGGAGAGTTTTCAGACCAATAGTAGAGACTTTTTCAGACATGGATAACAATATGGAATCTACCTTTGGTAAGAAGTTTAAAATTCTAGAAATCATGGCCATGGTGAAAACATATGAAATCATGATTGATCGAGGGTTGATGACTTGATCCATTAGATGTTCCAATTCTTCTTTAGCATTAAGAAACATCACCTTGGCACAGTTAAAACAATAATGTAGTCCATTTTGTCTCCAGTTATGGGAAGACCATGATTCCATTTGCAAGAAGATGCAATTTGAGTTGTTGGCCATTTGGAGGAAAGGAAAATTGATTTCGCCTTCTACCTATGAGATAACCAAAAGGTTGGTTGAGAAAAAGATAAGGCTATTCAAAAGATAGTTGACCCAAGAGGAGTTGCGTAGGATTTGTTGTGACCAACCATGCTACAAGAATGAGCCGAGGAGGAAGGGTATTTTCTTCATCTGTAAGGAACCTTAGTGACCAAACCACCCATGCATGAGTAACACCAAGGAGATGACAAGGGTGGGTCAGGAGGGGATTTCCTCTGACTTTAAGGATGAGGATTTTTCTTTTATAGTTGACTCCATGGGTTCTTAGGAGTACACATCTAATGAGCATGAGAAGCCATGGGGATTTGTTGACCACAGGTCATAGATGCAACCATGTTTGGTAGGGGACATTTATGAGAAACAACTTGTTCCCATTTATCATGAGTAACAAATAGTAGAGCATAATGTGCGTGATGGGCCATCTTTGGAGAGTCATCTAGTGGCTCATGTTGAGCCCATGATGAGGAGGATGAAAAGACATCCTTGGGGTAAACCATTGATGAGGAGTAGGTAGACATCTAGAAAGCCTCAAGGGAGGTAGTATTTGTAGAAATTGGTCATCAGGAGGCGTTTGGACTTGATAATGTAGTTTTGCAGGTGATAAGTGAACTTGTGAAGCATTGAGGTTCTTATCAGATGAGGGAGGATTTTGGTTAGATAGTGGTGTGTCCATATTTAGGTCTACCCATTAATGGGGTTCAAGTCGATACAGTGGCAACTAGCTAAGTTGCAGTATTTATAGGTAGCAACCCTCTCCAAGAGTACACAGACATGGCATACAACACAAGCTGACTACTTGTAGAGAAAAGGGCATGTATTCTTAAACATATAAGGTTGATTGGTTTGGCAGAGTCGCATGAGTTTCATGGTGCAAAACAGTGGACTTGTACCATATATAGGTGCACATTCACGTGATCCTTCTGATGGGTCCCATCAATAGGTATATTTTGAGCTCTATTGTGTTATCCTCCAACCCTTAAAACTCTTCTTTTCTCACATTAAATCAAAATTTTAGCCATAATATGCTTCATAAGAAAACTAAAGGGTGCCTGTCAAATTGCATGGCCTAATGCGATTAATATGCAGGAAAAATAGGATTTTTCGGAGATATTTATTATATAGGGGCTTGGCGGAGACATCTAGAGATAATATGGGGGGCCTATCCACTTCATTAACTCTCCAACTCGAGTTGAGATTAAATATTCCTCACCAACAACTTGAATTCCCTAAGAACCGAGGAAGTTCAGTGCATGTGAAGATCAAAGGGAAACAGATCTACCAATTTCAATATTTTTGAGGGGAGCATTCCTCCTTTCAAGATAGCTTCCCCTCAACTACTTTTTATATAAATAAAGATGCTTAAAGGCTCATTAGGATTCAATTTTTTTTTTAAGATAGGAGTAGTTACTCAGAGCCTCATACTTGATAAAATTATTTTCATATTTCATATGATGTATGTGACTCTTATTTTCTTTCAATGAGAAGTTCATTCTTAGCCTGCATCTGAGTTAGTTTTAGAGGGTTGAAACCCTTATGTTTGGGCCCAGCCCAGGGGATTTAATCACTCTCTTGTATTCTTTCCTTCTACTTGTTCAAGTCATTGCAATTTTTTTTCTTGTTTAAACAGGTATTACGTCACACAAATTTAGTTGTAGATTTTCTTCTCACGTTTCTTGTGGGGAGGGTGGTTGGAAGATCTATAAAAGCAACCCAAAAGCATATGTTTATGACTTTTGGGAAATTGTTTATTGTTGGATTGTGATCGTTCTCCATGCTTGATTTCTAAAACTTAGAATTTATTTGCATTTATTTTTCTATTAGAGTTGTGTTGTAGGGTAGAGTAGATTTTAATAAAATTCAACTCATTGTTTCCATGTTAATTTATTTTGTTGTAATATTGATAATTTGATGCATGTGCTTAATTAGTCTTCAGGGATTGTTGTTGAATTGTAGGGGTTTTCACACTCGTCCACATCCACCTAAACCATTCCTTCTCTCTCCTGGACACTTCAAATTTCTTCCAAGCTCTGCCACTGGGATCACTCTTCAAGGGAAAATGAAAGACATTGTGGGTATAAACTTTGGTGAAATATAAGCCTCCAAGTGGTACCAATCTTGGATAAGGGGATCCTACACCCTTAATTCACCTTCATAAACCTTCCTTCATTCAAGGTACCATTATTGTCCTAAAAAATATCTTGGACCTGCTTCTGTAACAAAATAGGGCCTCCTATAGCAATTGATGTAGTAGTCCTATAGCATTGCTTACTTCACCCAGATTCGCTCCAAACTTCAAACCTTGCATTTTGAAGTTCATTAATGACCCCAGATCTTTGATTTCATCATTAAGGAAGACTCTAAGACCACTCCAACCCCATCCTTTCCTCACTACAAACATAAGACAACAAGTAGAATTAGACTTAACATTCTTTTCATAGTTGTGCTGAAGATTGAATTCCTCATTTTTTAGAAAGTTGAAAATAGATAAATGATTCATGAAAGTAGTCTATTGATTTGATTAAGAGTGAAAATAGAGTAGCATGGTTTACTTTTTCATCTAGACTAGCCTCTTCCTTTCATGCAACTTCAATTAGAATTTACATTAAATGAATTACATTTTCATTTATGTAGTTAAAATCATGTTCATCTCCCTGCAATCATAATATGCTTTCATAAAAAATTATATTTGCAGTTTGTTGAAGGATTGGTCTCTGAATTTCTCGATCTAATCTATTCACTAAGTGTGACATGAGTAGAACCTAACCTGCTATGTATATAACATTGTCACCCCTAAGTTTATATGAACCCAGTGTTGATAATTTATGTTGGGAAGCCTTCGGAGTTGAAACATTCTTGGTGCAATACCATGGCTCATGACTTTTTGGAGTCATTTTTAGGGAGATGTCAAAGTAGGTGTTGTTCCTACTTAGGAGTTACTTGTTTTTTTCTATTTTACATCAATTTTGTTGATTTGATTGTTTCAAATAAAAAAAGGATAAAATAAAAAAAAACAAAGCTAGTTCTTTTATGCCACGTACGAGTAGTGATAGTTCAAGGAAATTCCTACCAAAATCCACCACCCCCTCAAGCATTCAACCTTCGTTCTTCTTTGTGAACTTCTGTCTCTAAGTACACAGGAGTTAGAAGACCCTCTAGGTGAGTAAACTAAATTTTTTTGGAAGCCATATCGAAAGAGGAAACTATATCACCTACCCAAACCATGGTTGTGAATAGGAACAATGAGTTTTTCCCTATTAGAAAAAGCGTTGGCCAGGTCAGAATGAAGAATAGAAGCCCTTCTTCTCATCCACATTTGCATGACCTAACCTCTAAATATCATGAAAACTTCAAGTTTCAGTTTGTTGTTTCTGTAGGACCTACGATTATGCCTTTGATGAACAAAGGTTGAAGTTATTTCTATCTACCCTAAAAGATGCATCCTTCCTCTAGTTTATGAGTTTATCTGGAGGTAATATCACTACTTGGGTCCAAATGCAACAAGCCTTCGATAACAAATACAGGTATTACTATAGGTCCAGAGAAATAATGGAGGAAATATTTACGATGACCCTTGGACCCGATGAATCCTTAGAGGATTATCAGGAAATATCCCAAACCAAATATGGGAGGGATAACTATACCCTTAACCCTAAGTCACTCAAGCTAGTTCTTCTCTAAGGGATCAAGGAGGATGTAATGGAATCTCTCAACATGTTCTCTAAAGGATATATCTACCAACTGCATTATGATGACGTAAAAACTATATTCAGGAATCACTCTAGGGATGTTAGGAAAAAATGTAGGTCTAGCCAAGGTTTGGTTAGTTCATCTCCCTCTACAATAACCATCAAGCGTGAGATAAGAATTATGTTGGAATATTTTAAGAGGGAAATGTTGCAGACTGTTTCCCTACAAATGGATAATATGCAAATTAAAATGAAGTAAGATGCAGAACAAATGGAAATAACTATCTTCTACCCTAAATGCACTAAGCAATACCCTAGTAATGAGTGCCCACTAAATGTCATAAAAGCCTTCTTAACCTGTGAGGAGAACCATCAAAATGGACAAATGACCCTCTCTAACAGATCTAAAGGCTATATACAAAGGGGAAGAAGGTAGTTTAGAGATGCTCTATTTCATTAACTGAAGAAGGCCCCAAGGCCCTCAACGATATTCATAATGAATGCAAGGTGCACACTATCCTCATTAATATCGAAATCAAAATGTACCTTTTCATCCATGGTACCCTTCCACTCATCCATCATTTCCACACCTCCTCCTTAGCCTTATAATCCTCAATATCCTCCTCATCCTATTCACCCTCCTTTCCATCCATATCCACCCCAATTTTCCTAATGGGGCAACCCCTCACAAGGGTAGAGGCCTCAGACAACCCAAATTCCTACTCTACTACCTCCTCCTCAACCCCAACCATAGCTCCCTCACCATAACCCACCTAAGAAACCAAATGCCTACTCAACCAAATTTGAACCGAAACAATGAGTAGGAAAAACAATTTTACAGTGGGGAGACATCCTATCCTCCTTTTGTCATGGAAAGCCAAGAGATCAACCCTCAGTCTCGGACGGTGCTCCTCGAAAATCAACCACCTTCGCCACCTGAAGAGATTGAAGAAGAGAAGGAATATAATGTCCGTCAAGCCAATGCACCTCGCTACCGTGAAAGTTTTCTCCACCCTGAACAACACACCCCAGAATAGGTTGAATTTTTTAGAGAATTGAAGAAATTATGTGTCAATATACCCCTTTTCCAGGCCCATTTACAACGAGCTTATTAAGGAAGAATTTTTCAAAATGCCTTGAAGAAAATATATCCCCATTATCAATGTTGTTGGAAAACTATATGATTTGATTCTTGGAAGGGTAATCTCCCAAAAGTACTTGGATCTTGGTAGCCCAATAGTGGATGTGCACATTGATAGAATTATGGCCCCTAATACATTCATTGACATTGTCACTGCAATCAATGTCATGACTAGGGAAACCATATTGAATCTCAACCTCTAGGGAGCCTTGAGGAAGACCACTATAGTATTCCAACAGGCAGACACATCCACAGTAGTGAGTGAGGGAGGTATTGAGGATGTGATGGTCTCCATTGACTCTTGGGAGTACCCCACTGATTTCATGTTCCTATAGCATAAAAACAAGTTTAATGGCTATCTTCTCATCCTAGGAAGAACTTAGATGGCTAATGCCTATATCAGTTACAGAGTTGAGAACATGACCATTAAGATTGGGAACCTATCAAAATGATTTGTGTTGTATCCTCCTGCTCAACCCTCTATTGAGCATGATTTTCCATTGTGGTTAGGGAATGAGGAAGAGGAAGAATTTTATTAGACATCCCTCTACCTAGTCTACACTCTAGGTATTTTTATATGTGGGGAAATCTTATGAATATTATTTTATCGACCATATATTATAGAGTCAATCCCCCACTACCATGTCAATTAATTATCCGATGAAATAATTCGAGAGTAATCCTTGGACTGATTTGTGCTCTACTAACTCCAACCTAGAACATGCCAACCTAGAGAGTAATCTCGAGGTAACATCACTACTTGGGTCCAAATGCAACAAGCCTTCAATAGCAAATACATGTATTACTATAGGTCCAAAGAAATAACGGAGGAAATATTTACGATGACGGAGGAAAGAGGAGTCATTGTCTAGCAAATGAAGCAGCAGTGGAGTTGCTATAATAATTCTCCAAGTGGGAGATTGTTAAGTGTGGAGCATGATTGTTCAGAGGTCTTTATTTTAGCCAGATGTATACCCCAGGAAGTTTGTACACCCCTCCACGCGGGAAGGGGGGGGGGGAGGTGCGAGGGGGACTTGTCCCCCTTGCCGGGGTACAGGGAGGCCGATCCCCCCCAGTTGGGGAGTCTGGGGGCCAGCGGTCCCGACGAGGGTTCAGGGGCAGCGCCTCTGGAGCTAAAAACATATGTAAAATTGCCTTGTAAAAGTATAGTAATTTCTAGTTAATCCGGGTTGTTCATTAGGCAGATGATCTGACAGTAGAACTTATGTTTAGTTTAGGGTTTTTTTCCCTAGAAGACAACCCCTATCTTTGTATGAGGGCATTGTATTAAGTTTTTGTAATATATGTGTATTCTCCAAGCGAGAAGCAGAGATGTGAGACTGTGAGAGAAAACAGAGGATATTACAATGAATCTGCTGTAGATTGTGTCTCTTCATTTTGATGGATAATAGAAAGGAAGGACTGGTTGTTCTGGGTGGACGTAGCCCAAACTGGGTGAACCATGTATATTTGTGTCTCTCTTGTTTTATGCATTTTCTGTGTTTATACTTCTGCAATATTTTATGTGTTCCATTGCTCCGTAATATATAATTTTATAACAAAATGTTGGTCTATTTATAACCCCTTGGTTTCTAGATTTCAACCCTTCTACAATAGTGATTACTAAGCTGCCTGTAGAGTCCGAAGATTGTCCTACCATGACATCCTTTTTGCCTAATGATCCTCACCTTTCATATATATTTACCACTTAAATAAAGCCATATGTCAGGTTTTGATGAAGGCATGTAATAATATGTATTCTTTTTCATATTTAGGTTTATACCCTATTGTTTTGTTAAAGTTGCAATTGGCTACCGAATCTGTATGTTTCCACAGCTAATCTAGGTTTTTGTAGCAGTCTCCATTGTTCACAAGGTTCCAGAGTTCCAAGCCAGCAGCGAAAGGTGTGGATGGATAGAGGATGGCTCCCTCATGGATACCTTCCTGTCCACTTGAAACTGTTTACTAAAAGAAGTAGAGGAGATCGCAGTCAAACTCCAAGTCAATTGCTGGATTAATGCAAAACAAAACTCGAGATCAGTTGAAACCTTATCGTTTTGCTTTCGAAATAGAAAAATGATGGTTTAGAAATATAAGTTTAGATAGGTTAGAGATATTAGGCTTAAAATATTCATACAATTATGCCAAGAGACCTGCTATAAAACTAATGGCCGCATTATTATTTGGGTGTGCACTGAATGATGTAATTATGAACAATTTGTGAATTTGGTGTGAATAGAATTGGTTTTTGTGTGCAAGCGTTGTGTTGATTTGAAGCTCTGACCTGCTATGTGGAGGGCCCCTACGAACAATGGCAAGTTTTAATCAATTACAATATGATTTCCTTTAATTCTTCAATTGCTCTTTTTTGTGTGATAATGCAACATAATGATCTCACCAGTGAATTGTTATTTGCATAAGAACTTTAATTTGCTATATACCTAGTTTAGAATATTATCTAATTTTCTTTATACCTGGTAGAACATGGTCCTTTCCTTCACTTATTATCCAGCATAATTGAAGTGTGTTCAATTCACAATATAGATGTTGCTTGGGTTATTTTGTTTGGGCAAAGATTGAATAAGTAAAAGAGTGAGAAGTTCTCTCCTAAAAAATTAGTTCAAACAATGTTTCTTCATAGATGATAGAATATGTTCCTTTTTGTACTTAAGAACATTAGAATATGCAACATAAATATTTAAGATAAAAAATCCAAAAACAATCTAATACAAGCAGAACCATTCTCACATCATCTACAAACTAATTGGATAGAAATTAATTCCTAGGAAACTTAACCAACATCCCTAAGAATTACAACACTAATATAATTGACAAACACCACATCCATCTTAAGTTTAGATCTTAAAAAAATACATAACAGCCTAATGAATAACTTCTAAGCACATATGGTGCACCTGTACTTCATCAGTTTATGCACCATGGTTGACAACTTATGATTGACAATTCAAGGACATTGAATTGACCAAACTTTTTGGTGCCGCTACTGGGAAGTACAATTAGAACTAAAAAAAAACTATCATTAATTTAGAAAATGACATGCGTAGGGATAGAGACTCTCGGGGCATATTTGTAGGATGAGGAAGAAGTTTAATTCCCACAAATCCACTCACCTCACCACGATTTCGAAATTTCAAAACACCTACTCAAACTCAAATTCCATTTAGAGGTCAACAAAGACTTCCTAAAGTCTCAATATTAGAAATTCAATCCAGAACTTCACCGACTTCTTCTTCTGAAGCTGTAATTGAAGAAAATCCTACATCCCAACTAGAGGAGTAATCTTTCTATCCCCCACTAGTGAACAAATTTTGGGAGAATAATTAGAAATTCCTAGTGAAGAAGAGGAATTGGAAACTTATTTTGAGCAACCATTGATAGAGGAACCAAAAATATTAGAAGAACACTATATTAGCTCCGAAAAATCTATCATGGCTAAAGAAGGGGAAGGAGAAGTACAAAATGTCCATGGCGAAGAAGATAGGTTTGGAGGAAGGGGAAGAGGAAGAGGTAGAGCTAGAGGAGGGGGTGGAGGCAGAGGAAATCGAGATCCTTTGGGATTCCCTATTCTAGATGAAGATACAACCCTCACAATGAAAAATATATCACCCTTGATTCCTCCTAATTTCCATGGGAAAAGAAACAAAGATCCGGAGACATTTCTCTTTGAATTTGAAGTATTATGCAGATCATATGACTATCTGTGTGATGCTCAAAAGTTGAAATTGTTCCCTGCCACATTCAAAGACTCAACATTAAAATGGTTCATGATTCTAGGAGTGCATTCTATAAAAACATGGGCACACATGAAAGAGGATTTCTTAGGCAAGTATAGAAATTATTGTATGACTAGTAATCTTAAAGATGAAGTCTTCAAAATGACACAAAAAGAAGATGAGAATCTTGAAGACTTGGTAGAAAGGTTTGTTTATAATGTTAAAAGAGAAAAAATGGATAATTTGGATGAAGAAACCTTAAAAGTTTTTTTACTTAGAATTGTTAAAGATGGATGGATCGATCTCCTTAACCTAACTGGAAAAGGAGATATTTCCCAACTACCATTTGCAAATATTTGTGATTTATGTGTACATATCTAAATGGGCAAAGTAAGAGTTGGAAAGAGTTCTAGAAACCCTCTCTTATATAGAATAAACAAGTCTGCAACTAGGAGAGTTAGCAGGGCAGAAATAGGAAATTTACTTGACACCTTTAAAACATATGTTTTTGGAAGCCTAAGTGAACAGATAGACACCCTTAAAATACAAAACAAACAAAATTCTGAAAATTCTGCATTATTTATCTTCTATCCCAAATGTCGAAAGAAACATGCTCTGAGAGAGTGTCCCATAGACTCAAATGCCATAGAAACCTATGTCATATGTACAGATAATCATGATACAAAGGAATGTCCATCCTTACTAGGTATTAAGGCTATATTTGATGATGAAGGAATATCAGAACCAATAGACCCTCTCAACTTTATAGCCAAAAGACCATGGAAAAACCCCCAACCAAATCAATCACAAGGATTTAGACCACAACAATTTTCCCAATCTTCACAAAGTAATTGGAATTCAGGCTGGTAGCCTTGGGCTTTGCCACAATCAGAACATTGGAATCAAGGATGGAAAAATCCTTATGGAGCCTACGCTCAATATCAACAATACTCACCACCATACCTTCCACCATAATTCTTACCCCTGTCTAATCAAATTCCTCAAGCTAATAAATTACCACAAGTCCTAGTTTACAATAAAAACCCACAACTTTCCCTACCATTTCCACAAAAATCAAATCAACTACCTGCTCAACCAGTTCCAAATCCTAATAATAAGATACCACAACAAACAACATACAACATGGAGGGTTAGAATCCTCAAACTTATGTAATAACCCCACTATACCTAAACAATGTCCAATTAAGGTCTGGAAGGGTACTACCAAAAAAACCCTCCTATAACAAAATATGATCTTCAGAAACATAAAAATCAATCAAAATAAGGGGAGACTTCTCTCCCTCAAAAATAAAATGAACAAACAGAAGAAATTCCAATAGATGCTCCTATCATAGAACAACACTTGATATCAGTTAAACCACCTTTCCTGGAAAGGTTAAAAATTGATGGAGTAGAGAAACAAATTATCTTTCCTGATTACAATATGATGGATGAATTGAGACATGTTTGTATTAAGATTCCTTTATTACAAGCCATAAAAGAAATACCAATTTTTGCAAAAACAATTGAGGAATTAAGTACAAAACGATCAAGGAGAAGAAGAAAGGATATAAAAAGAATTCATATAGTTAGAAAAATTGTAGACATTATGATGGGAAAGATGACAATTCAAAAATATTTAGACCTCGGAAGCCCCATTGTAAAAATTCACATCAATGGAACTGAGATGCTAAACACATTGATTGACCTAGGAGCAGCCATAAACATAATGAGCAAAGAAGTTATGGACACACTTAGGCTTCCTAACCTTCAATACACACCAACATTATTGCAATTAGCAAATTGATCTATTATTAAACTGGAAGGTGTGTTAGAGGATGTTTGTGTATCTTTATATTCTTGGGAATATTCTGTTGATTTCATTATCTTAACACCCAAGAATAATCTAGGAGGACATCCATTAATTGTAGCAAGACCTTGGTTGGCTACAGCTGATGCATTTATCGGCTGTAGATCAGGTGATATGTTTATATAAGATGGGAATTCTACAAAGAAATTTACATTACACACCCTGAAAGAATAGATACAAAAACTGAAGAATGGATAGAAAAGAATGAATCTTCCTCACATTATGAGTGTAGTCGAAATGGATATCTCTCCACTAAACAAGTATGATTGGTGTACATGGAGAAATTTGGGAATTCCTCGATAGAAATCTTTCCAGGAAAAACCTTGATGTCAATGAAAACTTGGAAGACATGCAAAAGAAACAATTGATAGAAATTTTACAGAACCATTCTTCTGCTTTTGCATGGGAATACATTGACATGAGAGGGACTGATCCAAAAAATTTATTACATCATATCTACATTGAGAAAAATGCAAGACGAGTTAGACAACCTCAGTGAAGAATGAACCCAAATCTAAAAGAAATTGTTAAGGAAGAATTGCAGAAATTATTAAATGTAAATTTCATCTATCCAATGTCTAACAGTTAGTGGGTTTCATCCATATTAATTGTCCCTAAAAAGAATGGAAAATGGAGAGTATGCATCGATTACAGGAAATTAAACAAAGCAACATTAAAAGACCACTTTCCATTGCCTTTCATAAACCAGGTCTTAGATACTTTAGTAGGAAAAAATATTTTTCCTTTTTGGATGGGTTTAGTGGATATAACCAGATTCAGGTAGCTCCTGAAGATCAAGATAAAAATAAATTCACTTGTCCATGGGGAACTTATGCTTACCAAGTACTTCCCTTGGGTTATGTAATGCTCCAACAACATTCCAAAGGGTAGTCCTTGGCATTTTCTCCGATCTTATCCATGATTGTGTGGAAGTGTACATGAATGATTTCATAGTCTATGGGGATTCTTTCAGTGAAGCAATAGAAAACTTGGAAAAGGTCTTAATAAAGATGTCAAGGAACAAACCTCTCATTAAGTCATAAAAAGTGTTTCATGATGTTTAACGAGGGAATTGTTTTAGGTCACCATATTTCTAGATATGGAATTAAGGTAGACTCATCTAAGGTGGAAGTCATTTCCAAGTTGTCAGTGCCAAGCTGTCGCAAGGATGTTAGAAGTTTTCTTGGTTTTACTAGATACTATAGAAGATTTATATAAAACTTCACAAAAATTGCATCCCCACTCTTTAAATTACTCACCAAAGACTGTGAATTCAGTTGGCATTCCAAATGTCAAGTTGCATTTGAAACTTTCAAAAAGAGAATTTCTGAAGCACCCATTTTAAAAGGACATAACTGGAAATTGTCTTTCCATATCTCAATAGATGCTTCGGATTCAGCCTTGGGAGTTGTTTTAGGACAAAAAGGTCTCACTCCTTATGCCATTTATTATACTAGTAAAAATTTAACCCCTGCAGAGTTAAATTATATAACTGGCTATGACACGTTTATCCACACAGGCCATTCTGCCGTTAGATATCTAATGAATAAACCAATCACTAATGGAATAATAACTAGATGGCTCCTGCTTTTACAAGAATTCAACATAACCATTCTAGATAGGCCAGGAAAATAGAACACAATTGCCGATTTTATATCTAGAATACAAAATGAAAACAATGATTAACATGTAGAAGATAAATTTCCTGATGAATATATTTTTGCAGTATCTACTAAATCACATTGGTATGCATATATTGCTAACTATTTGGCCACATGAAAAATGCCATTTCATTTATCTCCCAGAGAAAAAATAAGAATACTCCACAATAGCACATCCTATTCATGGATAAATGAGGAATTATACAAGACAGGACGAGACCTCATCATCAGAAGATGTGTTCGGGAGGACAAAATACCAGAGATACTAGAAGATTGTCATAATGAGCCATACGGAGGACATTTTTCTGACAAGAGAATTGCTTACAAAATCCTGCTTTTAGGATATTATTGGGCTTCCATTTTCAGGGACACCAATGAATATGTTAAAAGATGTGACAGTTGTCAGAGAATGGGCAAACCTACTCTTTCAAATGAGATGCCACTGCAACCACAGGTACTTATCGAACCATTTGAAAAATGGGCACTAGATTTTGTTGGACCAATTAGCCCACCTTCAAAGTAAAAGAAGTATATTCTAGTATGTACTCACTATGCCACTAAATGGGTAGAATATAAAGAACTTCCTTTTGCTACTGAAAATACTGTAGTTTCATTTCTTTTTGAGGATAATTTTACTCATTTTGGTGTTCCAAGAGATTTGTAACAGATTGAGGGACACAGTTCACATCCAGACTAGTGTAGAAGCTTGTGGATCAATACAAGATAAAACATCGGAAGTCAACTCCATACCATCCACAAGCCAATGGAAAAGTTAAGTCCACAAATAAGGTGATCGAGGCTATCCTTAGAAAGACTGTACATCTACATAGGAAAGACTGGGTGGAAAAACTTCCAGAAGCCTTATGGGCTTATAGGACTACATGGAGGAATACTACATGACATACTCCCTATGAACTTGTTTATGGGAAGAAAGTATTACTTCCAATAGAATTCCAGATCCAGACCTATAAGACAGCCGTACAGTTAGATCTTGACTTGTCAGAAGCCCATAAACAAAGGTTGACACAATTAAATGAGCTTGATGAAATTAGACAAGAGGCCTTCCAGATGACCAGCTTAGTGCAACAACAGAGGTCAAGATGGCATGATAAGTACATTAAAGAAAGGAAGCTTCATTCAAGAGATTGGGCATTGCTCTTTGATTCAAAATTTAAAAATTTTCAAGGGAAATTCCAAACCCATTGGCTTGGGCCTTATGAGGTTGAGAATGTATTTGACAATGGTGCAGTTAGAATCATGATTATTGATGAAAAGAGAACTCCTCTATTAGTAAATGGAAATTGACTCAAGGTTTACCAAAAACCATTAACAAGAGAGGAATTTTTTAAAATGTTTCAAGATAATTCAGAATTGAAGATGGTCAAGAATAATACTTCTTCTTTTCCACCATAGAAATTTTCATTCAATTTGTTCTTCAATAAAAAAAATGGAAAGAAGAAAAAATAATAAAAGTATGATAAATAAATTATATGTGTGTGTATATATGTATGTCTATATATATATATTTATATGAAAAAAAATTGTATAAACATGAAAACCAACATGTTGTTGGCATGTTTATACAAGATATTTAAAGTGAAAACCAATTTGTTGGCATTTCAAATTTTCTTTAAAAATAAAAATAAAAATAAAGTTCGTCTACTAAAGCATTTTTTCTCTTAAGCTGCAGTATCAACAACTTTTCACATCTTGGACAAGTTTTTGCAACTAGACAAAATTTCTCTAGCCAAATAACTTTTAAGCTTAAAAGGATGCTTGGTGATCTAGATTAAAGGACTGTTGACAGCAAGGCACCTGCAGGAGATCAAAGGACAACAAATAAGGTTAGAAATAAAAAAAATTAAAGGTACAAGTTGCTTTAATTTAATAATAGGGAAGGTTATATAACATGTATGATTAAGAAGATATAGTACTAAAGTGCAATCATTATAACCTAAGGGTAATGGTCGCCTAACAATATATCATATGCCACCACTTTAAAAGTCATGTCATGACCTGATGCCAAATCTCCCAAATTAATTTCCAAATCATAAGTTTGAATGAACCTAATGGTTAGATTCATTCCCATAATCCTTATGATAACCCATCCGTTCTTCCCTATTATTACACTCCTCTGATCTTTCATAGCCACTCCATCTTTCTGCCAGCTAGACAACCATACCAGTTCTAGTTTCCTGTCAAGGTAGCCAATATTCAAGGCAAAACATCCTTTGACATGGGGGTAATTGTTCGAACTAAGCCTGCAGGGGGGCAATTCATAGAGGGGTACCCACAAACTACAAAGCTTCTTCAAAGAAGACAATGGCTGCAGTTCATTGAGAAATTTAACGGCTTCCACAAGGAGGTAACCAAGAAATTTGCGTGCTCATTCAATGGAATGGAGGTCGAAATTGGGGACATAAAGCTCACAGTAACAAAGTCTATGATCGCTGAGGTCACCGAGCTGCCAAGAAATGGAGAAAAATAGTTTAAAACCAAAGGGATTGACAACGAGGACTGGGAGGTTTTCCTCAAGAATCTGAACACGGACACTACGGTCTACAGAAAGGTATTCCCAACTCTGCTCTTAAAAACAAAAGGAGAAACATATTACTTGTGCTTCAGAAGTTTATCACTTATGAGGGTAGGTTTGGGAAAATTTATTTTTATCATGTTAGAATGATGGTGCACTTCCTTGAGGATCATTAGATGAACCTCACCTATTTCCTCTTGAATAGCCTCAAGAAAATGGCTACAAATGTTTAGAAGAAAATCCAATGCATAGAAAACACCATGTATCATCATGGTCTGGTAAAAATATTGGTTGAGTTTCATCTCTGAAGTATATGGGATAACTGGAAGAGTTTCCTAATAAGGGGCCATTTTGAGGAAAAATCCCTAGAAAAACCAAATAGTAGTAGGGCCCTTAGAGGAAGAAAGAGAACCATAGAAATGATAAAGGAACTGAAACTTCAAACTTAGAAAAAGGTGACAGAAGAAGAGTTTCCAATAGGAAAATTTTTGCAGAGAATGAAGAGGGGAAACCCTAGAAGAAGGAAAGCCAAACCGAGTAAAGAAGAATTCTCACAAACTAAAACCTCTCCTCTAGAAGAAAAATCGGAGAATAAAAGGAGGAAAGTGCAGAAAACACAAACCCTAGGGTCGAGAAGGAGCACGAGGTTGAGCACGACTCCACAAACAACACCAAAAAATATGGAATACATTAGTCTCTAGGAGAATGAGCCAAATGAAAAGGAGCCAACTGAAGAGGAGCCAACAGAGAACACTCCAACAAAGATTGAGCCAACAAAGAACAAGCCAATAGAGGATGAGCAAATTGAAAACCTTGGGAATTCTCCAAAAGGGTCACCAAGTTCATCACCACAACTTTACAGCTCATCTCTAAGAAGCCGGATATATTCCTAGTATTGACCCCGCTCAATAGCAAATATATGACTACACAGTGTCACTGGAAAGGAAGGAGACAACAACAAAGGAAACCATTCAGATCCTTGGAGAAGGAAGCAACCAGGTAAATGAGCAATCAGACTCAAACATCTTGAATAAGGAGATCTTTGAAATAGAAACACTGAATTGGTATCTCAAAAATGAAAATCAAGCCTTGAAGACACAGTGAGATACAGATTGCCAAGAGTGAAAATCTCATCCTACATCTAAGCTTGTGGTATAAGAAAAACAAGAAGGTGAAGAAAGAAAATAGAATTATGCAGAGCAAGATAATTAGTTTAAAGTACAAAATTCTAATGAGGAAGCCTAGAATGCCAATCTTTGCCAAAAGGAAGAAAACAGTGAAACATGGAGATGAAAAACAAGAAGCACAAGCAAAATAGAAGGAAGAAGTGTATGAGAATATACAACATCTCCAGTCTAGGGGAATGTAGAGTCCGAAGATTGTCCACAAATGACATCCTTTTTGTATAATGATCTTCTCTTTTTCCTATATATTTACCACTTGAATGAAGCCATATCTACCAGGGTTTGATGAAGGTATGAAATAATATGTCTTCTTGTTCATATTTAACTTTATACCCTATTGTTTTGTTAAAGTTGCAATTGGCTACCAAATTAGTTTGTTTCTGTAGCTAATCCAGGTTTCTATAGCTGTCTCTGTTGTTCACAAGGTTCTAGAGTTACAGATCAGCAATGAGAGGTGAATATGGATAGAGGATGGCTCCCTCATGGGTACATTCCTATCCACCTAAAATTTTTTGCTAAAAGAGGCACAAGAGATTGCGATCAAACTCCAAGTCACGGTAGATTAACGTAAAATAGAACCTGAGATCAGTTGAAACCTTATCATTTTGCTTTCAAAATAGAAAAATGATAGTTTAGCAATATAAGTTTAGATAAGTTAGAGATATTAGGCTTAAAATATTCATACAGTTATGCCAAGAGACCTGCTATAAAACTAATGGCCGCATTGTTATTTGGGTGTAAGCTGAATGATATAATTGTGAACAGTTTGTGGATTTCGTGTGAATAGAATTGGTTTTTATGTGCAATCGTTGTGTTGATTGGAAGCTCTAAACTTCTCTGTGGAGGGCCCCTACGAACAATGGTATGTTTTAATAAATTACAATAAGATTTCCTTTAGTTCTTCAATTGCTCTGTTTTGTGTGATAATGTAGCATAATGATGTCGCCAGTGAATTGTTATTTTCATAAGAACTTTAATTTGCTTTATACCTTTTTTAGATTGTTATCTAATTTTATTTATACCTAGTACATCATGGTCCTTTCGTTTGCTTATTATCCAACATAATTGAAGTGTGCTCAATTCACAAAATAGATGTTGCTTGGGTTATTTTGTTTGAGCAAAGATTGAATAAGTAAAAGAGTGAGAAGTTGTCTCCTAAACAATTGAGTTCAAACAGTATTTCTTCATAGTTGATAGAATGAGTTTCTTTTTGTACTTAGAGGACTAGAAGCTGTAGCATATTTAAGATCAAAAATCCCAAAAGAATCTAATACAAGTAGAACCATTCTCACATCATCTACAAACTAATTGTATAGAAATTAATTCCTAGGAATTTTAACCAACATCCCTAAGAATTACGACACTAATATGATTGACAAACACCACCTCCATCTTAAGTTTAGATCTTAAAAAAATACATAATGATATAATGAATAACTCTTAAGCACATATGGTGGACCTGTACTTCATTAGCCTACGCACCCTGGCTGGCAATTTATAATTGACAATTCAAGGACATTGAATTGACCAAATACTGCCAATATGGGTTCGGCTTCTTAATTTTCCTGCTCACATGTGGCACTTCTCTATCTTTCAAGGCATTGGAAATACCCTGGGTTGTTTCCTTACAACCACCTCTTCTTGTGGGTAGCTTGGCATATAGACCTATGGTAGATTATGTGTCAAAATCGATATATTTAAAGGATTTCTAAACCAAATAAATAAAAAAAAAAGCTATTTTAACTGGAACCATGCTTTTCACTATAAGAATTATTGTTTTTCAATATCACTTCTATCAATAAGCATTCCATTTACACAATTCTTTCATTCTATTCAAATATTTCTAGAGGAAGAATAACGAAAATTCCAAAGCTAAAATTTGGAAGCCTTATACCTAACCTCCTAGGGAGCAGAAAACTTCCTCTACTTTAGACAAGGATGATGAAGGATCTTATGATGGATTGCATTTGGTGGATAATTTCCATATTTTTTATTATCCAAAGTCTTATAAGGACCTTGGTATGAACCATTGCTTTGGCTAGCAGAGAAATAGGGAATAATACTTCTTCGAGGGCATTGAAGTGAGATCATGAGTCAAATTCTTTGGACTATGGCAAGCATTATCCTTTATAATGTAAGGATAATATTTAGAATTCCTTGACAAACTAACCTTCAAAAGAATGGGTCACAATTTCAAATTAGAAAGGAAAGAAAGGTCACTTTGAGGCATAACCCCAATTTATATGATTCTCTTTTGCAAATGTTTCTTTTACTCCTCTATGACTTATTTGGTATTCTCAATTCCACAAATATTTGCAATGATCCTATGAGTATATGGCACACTATGTAGAAAGAATCATGATTGTATATGATGTATTTTAGTTTATTATATATATATAATATATGATATATATACTTTGTAATATTTTCTTTATGACTTAAAATAACACAACCACCAATTGAATGTAAAATATAATCTCTCTTTTTGGTATGTAGAGGTAAAGAGTAATTAAAAGTAAAACAAAATCTTATTCCATAAATAGGTAATTTGTACATCATAACATGAGGGAGAAGTGTAAATAAATGAATTATTCTAATATTTACCTTATGTTTTAATACATTGTAAGGTGTTTCCCTTTGAGGAGAACTCCCCTGGTTGCCACTCTGCATTGGTCAATAACGTTGGATTGAGTGTTAGATGATTGAACAATGGTGTTCCATTAGATTAATAATTAAGAACAAAATTAATAGTTAAAAAAACAAACTAATAATTAACATAAGAATAACGATTAGGGAAAAATTGAATACAACCCTTCCTCCACACACAGATAACTTCATATGGTTAAGATTCGACGGCTTAGCTGGCTCACGGGGAGTTAAGGGTAGCTACCCTATTCTTCCCCTTAGCTCACTGGTCATTCGCTCGACGTTGTTTGTAGGAAGGGTTATGTGTCAATCTCTTCGTAGGAGGAGGGTTTATGACTATTTTCAATTATCAGTAAGTGACAAATCGATTACCTTCTTGTTTTGGAAATTCAATTGTAAACTTTCATGAGAATATGAGTAATTTTTCGTTGCAAATTACTTGTAAAACACCATGGAAGAGGAGTAGAACTATTAACTTGGGTTGCAAAGGTTGGACTGGTTCTCAGGTATGAATGAAGGGTTTCACTACATGATGAGCTAGGTTAGCTTCCTCGATGTAAAATTTCACAAAGGGTTTTCTTTTGCAACTTGAATATCTCCTTCTTAACTGTAATTTTTAGTTTTATCAGCCTAATGGCTCCCATGTTAGCGCTATTTAACCTCGAGGTATCCATCTTAGCCATTTTTTTAATAGTTATCTTACATAACTTCAGAGGGCTTTTCCTTCTTTCAAAAAGGTTTTATTTCCTCCTTTTCGGGTGCAGGAATTCACGTAGGTGAGGGTTTCCATATCTCTTAGCAGTAAATACCTAACTGCTACAAGATTTTGATGGTCTGTCATGTGTTTCTTACATAATCTTCTTCTCTCAGGTTTTTTTTCTTCTGAAATTTCCTCTACCGTTAAATCAAGTTTTCCTTAGGGGGTTTAGATGGTCACTCACACTGACTATAAATTGGCTTGAGAATTGATGGCTTTCCCTCTATAATCTTAGTTTTTTTTTTTTTTTTTTAAGTTAATGTAGGACCTCCTAAGGTCATAAAGATGGGTTTTTGTGTATATTTGGAAAATGTATATATATGTAGTTTTTGTTACACTAAATTATCTTTGATCCTCAATGATTGTATGTCTTTGTAACATTGATATCTCTATTATTGATCTATTTAATATGGTTCAAATTGCACATATTTTTCGTTTAAATTAATGGTGAGAATTGTTCTCACTCAATATGGATGGTGATAGACAAGTTACATGTTTAAATTAAGTTATCATTAGTATGTGAGTGAAATTTTGTAATTGAAAATCACGCAATTTTCATTATGGTTTTACATGCCAACCACATTCATGGCTTCATTACATCACAATGTTGTTTCAAATTTTAACAATTGAGGATTATACATAGAAATATATGCCTTTAACTTCTCCCAACATGATTAGTATAAACCCCTTTAGACATATAAAAAAATGGGTACTTAAATAAATAAATATAATGTTATGTTTGAGCCCTAAACTTGAGCAATTTAAAAGTAAATTCTAGTCCCAAGGAGATGCATTTCTGTTTGTTTCCCTTTATTTTGCAAGAAACAAATTGTAAATTTTACATATCCTACATATGGAGCCTCTTCAAAAGAAAAATCAATTACATGAACGAATTTCTAACATGAAACTAACTCATGTAACCCCACTTTAGCAGTTGTAGCCATTTGCACAACCACAATGTGGCTAATGAATGGATGGTTCTAGCCTTCGTTAATGTCTGTACTTCTTTGTCTATCAATGTGAAAAATAGTTTTGGGCCAATGTGTGTGCATGTTTTTAGAGCTATCCAATTACAATGTTGTATGTTCCTTTGACAAATGTTGGCAACATGCCAGGGTATTTGAGATGCTCGACCTGAACTTGGATGAAAATCCCCAGATGAACTATGTCATACTCATAATAATCCAGGCTTCTATTCTCAAGGATATGTAAGCCTTTTACAGACCATTTGTAGAAGTTTCAGATACAGTGTACTAGGTATCACCTTGACAGAAAAATCTATGCTCTTAAACTTATAGATCAAAATGTAACAAAGAAAACTACTTGAATTTGAAGCAAGTCATCATTTTTCAATAGCATTTTGGCCTCTATTTGTTGACACACAATCTAACCATCCACATTCAACAAGCAACTTCTTTGCTCATGTTTCTTCTGTTTCATTGTATTTAAATAAAAAGGAAAATCCCATAAAATCTCTTTAAGGTTTAGAAATATTAAAAATCGTCAAACCTCACATATTGAGAGACACTTCTGCTGTTTACAAGTTTTTTTTGTTTTTTTGTTTACCATGTCCTTCACATTGGATTCTATTGAGCAGTTCTCATGAGATAAGTGAAATTTTTTAATTTTTAATTTTATTTTTTTAATTTATTTTATTATTTATTATTTATTTTATTTATTTATATTATTTTTTTATTTATTTTTTATTATTTATTTATTATTTATTTATTATTATTTTTATTATTATTAATAATTAATTAATTAATTAATTATTTTATTTTATTTTTATTTTTATTTATTTATTTTTTAATTATTATATATATATATATATATATATATATATTTATTTTAAGATAGATCTGTACTTGTTCTTGTTACCACAAGTTACTCTGTTTTGAAATTTGTTATGTGAAAATGTCGATCTACTATGTGATTTAGTATATACATGTACTTGGGTTGTGATAGAGTAATGATTGCGAAATAAAATATACAAGAAAATGAGGATTTCTCTAATATTGATTGGGTGTTGATGGAAATGGCCATTTGTTTTGGTTATTTTAGACTAGAATCCTGAGAGATTTTTGGAAACTTGAATTTTAAGTTGTTTAATAGGTAGAGTTCAAGTGCTCTAGAGTTTGTCAGGGTGCTGAATCTATTTATGTATTCAAAAATATTTTTTGAAAAACAAAAAATCGCATTCTTGCTTGAAATTGTATGATCAAATTCTAGTGAAAAAAGGTTATCGATTGAAAATCATATTTACGTCAATGATGAACTTGAACTTTTGACTTTGGTATGATAACTTGATTGGATTTTCAGAGTTGCCAAAGTTAGGTCAAGGTTCACCTGTAGATGCGCACCAACTTCGGTGGTTTTACAATTGCTTTAAATGGAAAAAGCGATGTGGTTCATGGGATTATATATTTTGCCTAACCTAGCTTATAGAATCCTTTTGAAAACATAAAATAAGATAATGGTGTCTTGCTTGAAGGTGAAGAAAACAAATCCTCTTCTAAATTTCTTTTTTTTACAGAGAAATGTCGATTGAGTAAATAAATTGATCTTTGCAAAATCAAAGATAGACCCTTTGGACTTAGAGAGAGACTTTCACATTACAATAATGTATTTAATAATAAATGACAAGATGGATTAGATCGTGATTAAATAGATTATACACTTTTAAATTTGGAAGGAAGTTTTAAAAATGAAAATTTCATATTAAAAATTATGATGTTTTTAAAATTCAATTTAGTGTATGTTTTTTTAATGGTAAAGAAATCACCATTGATCCATGTATATCCCCCACACACAATGAAACACACTGAAATAGTTTTTGCTTGGAGAACAGTGCTCATGGAGTGAATGGCTAATGATTGAACATCTATTCTTCATTTAGTGGAGTTTGTTTATTTATTTTAAAGGATATATGCCAAATTAACATTGAGTTGCAAGGATAGAATCATACATCAATTTTATATTTCATATTGACTTGTAGAATGTATCTCAGCTCAATTAATTGTATTTTTATTTTTTTATATATTCTGTTTAGTAGACAATGTTTTCTTATAAACTGATTAATTATTTTTATTTTTTATTTAAAAAAAACATGTCAATTCCACATTAAGCACAGTAAGAATCACATATCACATTTGTAATTTCTTTTAGAAAGTGTTTTTAAACATAACTTACTTGGACTATAGAAAATTGAAACTGGTCTACAAAAAATTGAAGTTAATTACTAAAAAGTAATGAAAAAATAATATTAAATATGGGGAAAATGGAGAAGCAAACTTATGAAATAAAGTAAATTTGTTGAAAAAGCGAATGAATGAATTCCATACAGTCCAATTAATGGATACAATTTATTAATGACAATGATAGAAATTCTTTTAAGTGTATAAATAAATTCTTCATATGGTAGTATTATGCATCGAGGTAGTGATATTTAGTGTGTAAGCTAGTTGTACAACTCCAAAACTAAAATTAAACGATGAGAAAAAGATGTACGACTGATTTTTGGTTGGAATAAAACTAAATTGGTTGATAAAGATCACTGCAAAAGATGTACGACTAATTTTTGGTTGGAATAAAACTAAGTTGGTTGCAAAGTTACCAATTCCATTGAGAAATGTATAATTACACCCTTATCGTGAATGTACAACCACTATTTCAAGGAGGAAGGCCAACTTTCACATTTTACGATTTTGATTTGTTGATAAAAGAATAATGTATGCATTGTATTGTGTGGTGTTTATTCACTTAAAAAACTAGCCTAACGTATGCTATACAACATTGACAAGTTTATGTCACTGAGGCCAGTGGTCGTTGCATGGCTGAATATGGACAAGTTTATGTAACTGAGGTCAAAGTGATGTCATGGACTCATGATGAAGCTATTTGATAAGGGTATAATTTGAGTAATTAAGGGTAATGCTGGTAACTTTATGTAAATTAAATGTCATTATGATTAATTTTGATTTAATTATATTCAAATTAATATTATTATGATTAATTTTTTCTAATTATATTTAAACTAGTAATTGCACTAGATGTTGCAAAGGAAATTTCTTAAGGAGAAAAAAAATGGAGAAGGAGTATAGATGAACACAAATGTCATATGTTAAAATTTGAGTGAGAGACTAAACTGAACTCCTTTTTTACTATCCTATTGATTTGAGTTGCAATATGTCAATTGAGGGAATGCTCAAGAGATTCGACATTGTACTTGCAAGATGTCAATGTGTTTTTGCCTCATTGATATCATCTTTTGTATACCGTGTACATCCTCTCCCATGAATACACCTACTAACTATTATTGCATTCTCTTTGATGAATTTTCATACAAATGTACCAATTCAAATAGCCAGGATGTCATAGTGATATCATCGACTACCACCTGTTTTTTTGTCCACAATTCTATTCAAGATGTTTTGAGAATAACCAACAAACCATAGTGACAACAACTTGCTTTGGCTTTCGAGATTTCCTTCACCAACTTCAATATTTCCAACTAACTTAACCTCAAACTTTAACAATCAACATAGAGAGTGATATTCTATTTTTTCCTCCAGTGTACATTGTATATTGTATCGCAACTTGTACCTATTGTATATTCACAACTTCTACCTATTTCATATCCTATTTCTAGCTCTAAATGTGTAAATGTGTGTGTCATTAAACATTCTCAATAAATCCATTAACACTACTCTTTCAATGTTTTAATCTGAATTTCTCTTCGCTTTAATTGTTATGAATTAGATATCTTACCCCTATTTTATTTAACCATTGTTTGGTTTACCTTAGTCTAATAAAATTACATAGATAATTAGTGTCGTATCTAAGAACATCACTTTAGGAAGGCCATAGATGCGAAGAGAATATGGTGAATATGTAGGCTAGTTACTTGTAAAAGCCTTTGGCAACAAGTGGTTAAGCAAAACCAGCTATTAATAGAGGTTTGAGTCAGGCATAGGAATATACCTACTACAAATTCTTCTATTATCTAAAGAGATTTAGTTCATCTAAAGGGCTTTGGTTTTGGTTTACACCCATTTAGTAAACTAGCTAGCTTGGAAATTTGGAAATATATGGTTGGTGAATATAGGTATGGATCCTTGATTCATATTTAGAATTTCTTATAATCTAACTTAAAGATATATTAAAACTTTTCTCTATTTATAATTATGTACATTTTCTTAATTAAAATTGTGTATATATTTTTTAATTTAATTTTAAAAAATCATTAAAAACAATTTCAAGTACCAATTTTATTTATCCTTTACACCACACTTGTCACTCTATTGAGGGCTTCAAGTAAAGCCTCAGAGGAATTTAAAATAAAAATTTCAAATAAAGTGTAGGTTTGGGAGGTGACAAAGAGAAATATAAAAACATAGGACAAGTGCATATAAATTGTAGAGTCATGAAATTCTAATAAAAACCTTTGCCCCTCTAGAGTTATACCAATCGATGTAGTACCATGTAAAACTGAATGAGTTCAGCAATCCTTACAATACAATCCAACGCTGAACCTTTATAGAGTTCTAGTCATGCATATACGTGCACCAACTCATTTTGAAAGACCAAGAACATCTATTCAAAATAATACATCATTATCTTGTGATAGATGAGCACAATCTTGGACTATGCTAGCTCCACACATAAATCTTGATCTTGAAACATTCAAAATCCCATTCCTCCACACATGTATGTCTGTCATTTAAAACCTCTAAGCGTTATTGTTGTTACATATATTTTGTTAGTGCAAATTCTTCTTGTGTGAGGTGCATTATTAAATTTCCTAATATTTTTTAGGAGAAGGGAGAGTATGAATGTATAATGGAATTATAAATGTTTTGATCATATAAATTTATTTTGTCCAATAATAGTATCATTAAATTTCATTCACATAAAATTTATTGTTTAAAACACACACAGAAACACACACATATATATAAGTTTTAAAGTTATAACTAAGTAAAGCATTAAATTGGTGTTTGAGAATCCCAATTCTTTGTTTATTGGATAAGGAATCACTTTTAATATTTTTTATATTCATTCTCTCTCTTCACATACTTGTGAGGAATTTAGGAACAAAAATAGAACATTTCTAATTGACTCCAGAATAATTCTGTGAACTTGAAAGTTTTTGAGAGCTTCAATTCCAAGGAATGAAAGTTTGATACCCACTATAAATACATACTATTTTTTAATATTATCAAATTAAGATGTAAATATTTTTATTCACTTATTATAAACATTTACTTTATTCTAATATTATTATTATATCTATTTAAAATATCATTGTAAAACAAACATGGAAAATAAATATAGCTCATATTTTAAAATGATTTAAGTTAAAAAAAATAAAGCTTCACTTTATAGTTATGAGACACAATTTTTAATTATGAATAACAATTTTAATGCATATACATAAATATTAATAATTTAATACGTTTCTGATTTTCTTATGTTTTTTTTTTATTTTTTATAATAATTTAATGCACTTATTTTTAATTTAATTTATCTAAATATAATATAAATAAATATATCAAATAAATTAAATAGCATTACATACTTACACAATTGAAAAAGATATTTTAAATTTTAATTTAAATTTAAAAAATAATAATAATAAAAAAAAATAATTTAAAACATCTCACCATTCATGAATTTAAAACTTTATGAGGAGGTGAAGCCACTTCACGATTAACATTTTGATAATAGTTTAATTTAGTCAAAGCTATTATAATTTCAAATTCAAATTGACTTTCAATTCTTTAACATTTTCACGTTCACATCTTTAAATGAAATGAATTTGTGAGTTCTTTGTTTTATAACCGGTCAAATTTTTATACTTATTAACCCTCTTTGTTTTCAAGCGATTCATAGTTTTTCAACATGTGTTTCAGTTACCTGGAGAAGGAAGCAACCAGGAGATCCCTGGAGAAGGAAGCAACCAGGTAAATGAGCAATCAGACTCAAACATCTTGAATCAGGAGATCTTTGAACTAGAAACACTGAATTGGTATCTCAAAAATGAAAATCAATCCTTGAAGACACAGAGTGAGATACAGATTGCCAAGAGTGAAAATCTCATCCTACATCTAAGCTTGTGGTATAAGAAAAACAAGAAGGTGAAGAAATAAAATAGAATTATGCAGAGCAAGATAATTAGTTTAAAGTACAAAATTCTAATGAGGAAGCCTAGAATGCCAATCTCTGCCAAAAGGAAGAAAACAGTGAAACATGGAGATGACAAACAAGAAGCACAAGCAAAATAGAAGGAAGAAGTGTATGAGAATATACAACATCTCCAGTGTAGGGGAATGTAGAGTCCGAAGATTGTCCACAAATGACATCCTTTTTGTATAATGATCCTCTCTTTTTCCTATATATTTACCACTTGAATGAAGCCATATCTACCAGGGTTTGATGAAGGTATTAAATAATATGTCTTCTTGTTCATATTTAACTTTATACCCTATTGTTTTGTTAAAGTTGAAATTGGCTACCAAATTAGTTTGTTTCTATAGCTAATCCAAGTTTCTATAGTTGTCTCTATTGTTCACAAGGTTCTAGAGTTACGGATCAGAAATGATAGGTGCAGATGGATAGAGGATGGCTCTCTCATGGGTACCTTCCTATCCACCTGAAAATGTTTGCTAAAAGAGGCACAAGAGATTGCGATCAAACTTCAAGTCACGACAGATTAATGTAAAATAGAACCTGAGATCAGTTGAAACCTTATCATTTTTCTTTCAAAATAGAAAATGATAGTTTAGCAATATAAGTTTAGATAAGTTAGAGATATTAGGCTTAAAATATTCATACAATTATGCTAAGAGACCTGCTATAAAACTAATGGCCGCATTGTTATTTGGGTGTAAGCTGAATGATATAATTATGAACAGTTTGTGGATTTCATGTGAATAGAATTGGTTTTTATGTGCAAGCGTTGTGTTGATTGGAAGCTCTAAACTTCTCTATGGAGGGCCCCTACGAACAATGGTATGTTTTAATAAATTACAATCAGATTTCCTTTAATTCTTCAATTGCTCTGTTTTGTGTGATAATGTAGCATAATGATCTCGCCAGCGAATTGTTATTTTCATAATAACTTTAATTTGCTTTATACCTTGTTTAGATTGTTATCTAATTTTATTTATACCTAGTACATCATGGTCCTTCTATTATCCAACATAATTGAAGTGTGCTCAATTCACAAAATAGATGTTGCTTGGGTTATTTTGTTTGAGCAAAGATTGAATAAGTAAAAGAGTGAGAAGTTGTCTCCTAAACAATTGAGTTCAAACATTATTTCTTCATTGCTGATAGAATGAGTTTCTTTTTGTACTTAGAGGACTAGAAGCTGTAGCATAAATATTTAAGATCAAAAATCCCAAAAGAATCTAATACAAGTAGAACCATTCTCACATCATCTACAAACTAATTGTATAGAAATTAATTCCTAGGAATTTTAACCAACATCCCTAAGAATTACGACACTAATATAATTGACAAACACCACCTCCATCTTAATTTTAGATTAAAAAAAAATACATAATGACCTAATGAATAACTCCTAAGCACATATGGTGGACCTGCACTTCATTAGCCTACGCACCTTGCCTGACAATTTATGATTGACAATTAAGGACATTGAATTGACCAAATACTGCCAATATGGGTTCGACTTCTTAATTTTCTTGCTCACATGTGGCACTTCTCTATCTTTCAAGGCATTGGAAATATCCTGGGTTGTTTCCTTATAACCACCTCTTCTTGTGGGTAGCTTGGCATATAGACGTATGGTAGATTATGTGTCAAAATCGATATATTTAAAGGATTTCTAGACCAAATAAATTAAAAAAAAGCTATTTTAACTGGAACCATGCTTTTCACTATAAGAATATTTTTTTTCAATATCACTTCTATCAATAATCATTCTATTTACATAATTCTTTCATTCTATTCAAATATTTCTAGAGGCATAATAACGAAAATTCCTAAGCTAAAATTTGGAAGCCTTATACCTAACCTCCTAGGGAGCAGAAAACTTCCTCTACTTCAGACAAGGATGATGAAGGATCTGATGATGGATTGCATTTGGTGGATAATGTCCATATTTTTTATTATCCAAAGTCTTATAAGGACCCTGGTATGAACCATTGCTTTGGCTAGCAGAGAAATAGGGAATAATACTTCTTCGAGGGCATTGAAGTGAGATCATGAGTTAGATTCTTTGGACTATGGCAAGCATTATCCTTTATAATGTAAGGATAATATTTAGAATTCCTTGACAAACTAACCTTCAAAAGAATGGGTCACAATTTTGAATTAGAAAGGAAAGAAAGGTCACTTTGAGGCATAACCCCAATTTATATGATTCTCTTTTGCAAATGTTTCTTTTACTCCTCTATGACTTATTTGGTATTCTCAATTCCACAAATATTTGCAATGATCCTATGAGTATATGGCACACTATGTAAGGAAAAGTGAAAGAATCATGATTGTATATGATGTATTTAGTTTTTATTAATATATATAATATATATATAGATATATATACTTTGTAATATTTTCTTTATGACTTAAAATAACACAACCACCAATTGAATGTAAAATATAATCTCTCTTTTTGGTATGTAGAGGCAAAGAGTAATTAAAAGTAAAACAAAATCTTATTCCATAAATAGGTAATGTGTACATCATAACATGAGGGAGAAGTGTAAATAAATGAATTATTCTAATGTTTACCTTATGTTTTAATACATTGTAAGGTGTTTCCCTTTGAGGAGAACTCCCCTGGTTGCCACTCTGCATTGGTCAATAACGTTGGATTGAGTGTTAGACGATTGAACAATGGTGTTCCATTAGATTAATAATTAAGAACAAAACTAATAGTTAAAAAAACAAACTAATAATTAGCATAAGAATAACGATTAGGGAAAAATTGAATACAACCCTTCCTCCACACATAGATAGCTTCATATGGTTAAGATTCGACGGCTTAGCTGGCTCACAGGGAGTTAAGGGTAGCTACCCTATTCTTCCCCTTACCTCATTGGTCATTCGCTCAATGTTGTTTGTAGGAAGGGTTATGTGTCAATCTCTTCGTAGGAGGAGGGTTTATGACTATTTTCAATTATCAGTAAGTGACAAATCGATTACCTTCTTGTTTTGGCAATTCAATTGTAAAATTTCATGAGAATATGAGTAATTTTTCGTTGCAAATTACTTGTAAAACACCATGGAAGAGGAGCAGAACTATCAACTTGGGTTGCAAAGGTTGGACTGGTTCTCAGGTATGAATAAAGGGTTTCACTACATGATGAGCTAGGTTAGCTTCCTCGATGTAAAATTTCACAAAGGGTTTTCTTTTGCAACTTGAATATCTTCTTCTTAACTGTAATTTTTGGTTTTATCAGCCTAGTGGCTCCCATGTTAGCACTATTTAACCTCAAGGTATCCATCTTAGCCATTTTTTTAATAGTTATCTTACACAACTTCAGAGGGCTTTTCCTTCTTTCAAAAAGGTTTTATTTCCTCCTTGTCGGGTGCAGGAATTCACGTAGGTGAGGGTTTTCATATCTCTTAGCAGTAAATGTCTAACTGCTACAAGATTTTGATGTCTGTCATGTGTTTCTTACATAATCTTCTTCTCTAAGGTTTTTTCTGAAATTTCCTCTACCGTTAAATCAAGTTTTCCTTAGGGGGTTTAGATGGTCACTCACACTGACTATAAATTGGCTTGAGAATTGATGGTTTTCCCTCTATAATCTTAGTTTTTTTTTTTTTTTTTTAAAGTTAATGTAGGACCTCCTAAGGTCATAAAGATGGGTTTTTGTGTATATTTGGAAAATGTATATATATGTAGTTTTTGTTACACTAAATTATCTTTGATCCTCAATGATTGTATGTCTTTGTAACATTGAGATCCCTATTATTGATCTATTTAATATGGTTCAAATTGCACATATTTTTCATTTAAATTAATGGTGAGAATTGTTCTCAGTCAATATAGATGGTGATAGACAAGTTACATGTTTAAATTAATTTATCATTAGTATGTGAGTGAAATTTTGTAATTGAAAATCACGCATTTTTCATTATGGTTTTACATGCCAACCACATTCATGGCTTCATTACATCACAATGTTGTTTCAAATTTTAACAGTTGAGGATTATACATAAAAATATATGCCTTTAACTTCTCCCGACATGATTAGTATAAACCCCTTTAGACATATAAAAAAATGGGTACTTAAATAAATAAATATAATGTTATGTTTGAGCCCTAAACTTGAGCAATTTAAAAGTAAATTCTAGTCCCAAGGAGATGCATTTCTGTTTGTTTTCCTTTATTTTGCAAGAAACAAATTGTAAATTTTACATATCCTACATATGGAGCCTCTTCAAAAGAAAAATAAATTACATGAACGAATTTATAACATGAAACTAACTCATGTAACCCCACTTTAGTAGTTGTAGCCATTTGCACAACCACATTGTGGCTAATGAATGGATGGTCCTAGCCTTCATTGATGTCTGTACTTCTTTGTCTTTCAGTGTGAAAAATAGTTTTGGGCCAATGTGTGTGCATGTTTTTGGAGCTATCCAGTTACAATGTTGTATGTTCCTTTGACAAATGTTGGAAACATGCCAAGGCGTTTGAGATGCTCGACCTGATCTTGGATGAAAATCCCTAGATGAATTATGTCATACTCATAATAATCCAAGCTTCTATCCCCAGAGATATGTAAGCCTTTCACAGACCATTTGTAGAAGTTTCAGATACAATGTACTAGGTATCACCTTGACAAAAAAATCTATGCTCTTAAACTTATAGATCAAAATGTAACAAAGAAAACTACTTGAATCTGAAGCAAGTCATCATTTTTCAATAGCATTTTTGCCTCTATTTGTCGACACAAAATCTAACCATCCACATTCAACAAGCAACTTCTTTGCTCATGTTTCTGCTGTTTCATTGTATTTAAATAAAAAGGAAAATCCCATAAAATATCTTTAAGCTTTAGAAATATTAAAAATTGTCAAACCTCACATATTGAGAGACACTTCTACTGTTTACAGGTTCTTTTTGTTTTTTTGTTTACCATGTCCTTCACATTGGACTCTATTGAGCAGTTCTCATAAGATAAGTGAAACTATTTTTTTTTCAGATAAATCTGTGCTTGTTCTTGTTACCACAAGTTACTTTGTTTTGAAATTTGTTCTGTGAAAATGTCGATCTACTATGTGATTTAGTATATGCATGTACTTGGGTTGTGATAGAGTAATGATTGCGAAATAAAATATACAAGAAAATGAGGATTTCTCTAATATCGATTGGGTGTTGATGGAAATGGCCATTTTTTCTGGTTATTTTAGACTAGAATCCTGAGAGATTTTTGGAAACTTGAATTTTAAGTTGTTTAATCTGTAGAATTCAAGTGCTCTAGAGTTTGTCAGGGTGCTGAATCTATTTATGTATTCAAAAATATTTTTTGAAAAACAAAAAATCGCATTCTTGCTTGAAATTGTATGATCAAATTCTAGTGAAAAAAGGTTATCGATTGAAAATCATATTTATGTCAATGATGAACTTGAACTTTTGACTTTGGTATGATAACTTGATTGGATTTTCAGAGTTACCAAAGTTAGGTCAAGGTTCACCTGTAGATGCACACCAACTTCGGTGGTTTTACGATTGCTTTAAATGGAAAAAAGCGATGTGGTTCATGGGATTATATATTTTGCCTGACCTAGCTTATAGAATCCTTTTGAAAACATAAAATAAGAAATTTGGTGTCTTTCTTGAAGGTGAAGAAAAACAAATCCTCTTCTAAATTACTTTTTTTTACAGAGAAATGTCAATTGAGTAAATAAATTGATCTTTGCAAAATCAAAGATAGACTCTTTGGACTTAGAGAGAGACTTTCACATTACAATAATGTCATTAATAATAAATGACAAGATGGATTAGATCGTGATTAAATAGATTATACACTTTTAAATTTGGAAAGAAGTTTTAAAATGAAAATTTCATATTAAAAATTATGATGTTTTTAAAATTCAATTTAGTGTATGTTTTTTTAATGGTAAAGAAAGCACCATTGATCCATGTATATCCCCCACACACAATGAAACACACTGAAATATTTTTTGCTTGGAGAACAGTGCTCATGGAGTGAATGGCTACTGATTGAACATCTATTCTTCATTTAGTGGAGTTTGTTTATTTATTTATTAATTGATTATTTATTTTAAAAGATATATGCCAAATTAAAATTGAGTTGCAATCATAGAATCATACATCACTTTTATATTTCATATTGACTTGTAGAATGTATCTCAACTCAATTAATTGTATTTTTATTTTTATATATATTTTGTTTAGTAGACAATGTTTTCTTATAAACTGATTAATTATTTTTATTTTTTATTTTAAAGGAACATGTCAATTCCACATTAAGCACAGTAAGAATCACATATCACATTTGTAATTTCTTTTAGAAAGTGTTTTTAAACATAACTTGCTTGGACTATACAAAATTGAAACTGGTCTAAAAAAAATTGAAGTTAATTACTAAAAAGTAATGAAAAAATAATATTAAATATGGAGAAATTGGAAATGGAGAAGCAAACTTATGAAATAAAGTAAATTTGTTGAAAAAGAGAATGAATGAATTCCATACGGTCCAATTAATGGATACAATTTATTAATGAAAATGATAGAAATTCTTTTAAGTGTATAAATAAATTCTTCATATGGTAGTATTATGCATCCAGGTAGTGATATTTAGTGTGTAAGCTAGTTGTACAACTCCAAAACTAAAATTAAACGATGAGAAAAAGATGTACGACTAATTTTTGGTTGGAATAAAACTAAATTGGTTGATAAAGACCACTGCAAAAGATGTACGACTAATATTTGGTTGGAATAAAACTAAGTTGGTTGCAAAGTCACCAATTCCATTGAGAAATGTATAATTACACCCTTATCGTGAATGTACAACGACTATTTCAAGGAGGAAGGCCAACTTTCACATTTTACGATTTTGATTTGTTGATAAAAGAATAATGTATGCATTGTATTGGGTGGTGTTTATTCACTAAAAAACTAGCATAACGTATGCTATACAACATTGACAAGTTTATGTCACTGAGGCCAGTGGTCGTTGCATGGATGAATATGGACAAGTTTATGTAACTGAGGCCAAAGTGATGTCATGGACTCATGATGAAGCTATTTCATTACTTGATAAGGGTATAATTTGAGTAATTAAGGGTAATGTTGGTAAATTTATGTAAATTAAATGTCATTATGATTAATTTTGATTTAATTAGATTCAAATTAATATTATTATGATTAATTTTTATTTAATTATGTTTAAACTAGTAATTGCACTAGATGTTGCAAAGGAAATTTCCTAAGGAGAAAAAAAAATGGAGAAGGAGTATAGATGAACACAAATGTCATATGTTAAAATTTGAGTGAGAGACTAAACTGAACTCCTTTTTTACTATCCTATTGATTTGAGTTGCAATATGTCAATTGAGGGAATGCTCAAGAGACTCGACATTGTACTTGCAAGCTGTCAATGTGTTTTTGCCTCATCGATATCGTCTTTTGTATACCGTGTACATCCTCTCCCATGAATACACCTACTAACTATTATTGCTTCTCTTTGCTGAATTTTCATACAAATGTACCAATTCAAATAACTAGGATGTCATAGTGATATCATCGACTACCACTTGTTTTTTTGTCTACAATTCTATTCAAGAGGTTTTGAGAATAACCAACAAACCATAGTGACAACAACTTGTTTTGGCTTTTGAGATTTCCTTCACCAACTTCAATATTTCCAACTAACTTAACCTCAAACTTTAACAATTAACATAGAGAGTGATATTCTATTTTTTCCTTCAGTGTACATTGTATATTGTATCACAACTTGTACCTATTGTATATTCAGAACTTCTACCTATTTCATATCCTATTTCTAGCTCTAAATGTGTAAATGTGTGTGTCATTGAACATTATCAATAAATCCCTTAACACTACTCTTTCAATGTTTTAATCTGAATTTCTCTTCACTTTAATTGTTATGAATTAGATTTCTTACCCTTATTTTATTTAACCATTGTTTGGTTTACCTTAGTCTAATAAAATTACATAGATAATTGGTGTCGTATCTAAGAACATCACTTTGGGAAGGACGTAGATGCGAAGAGAATATGGTGAATATGTAGGCTAGTTACTTGTAAAAGCCTTTGGCAACAAGTGGTTAAGCAAAACCAGCTATTAATAGAGGTTTGAGTCAGGCATAGGAATATACCTACTACAAATTCTTCTATTATCTAAAGGGATTTAGTTCATCTAAAGGGCTTTGGTTTTGGTTTACAACCATTTAGTAAACTAGCTAGCTTGGAAATTTGGAAATATATGGTTGGTGAATATAGGTATGGATCCTTGATTCATATTTAGAATTCTTTAATCTAAAATAAAAGATTATTAAAACTTTTCTCTATTTATAATTATGTACATTTTCTTAATTAAAATTGTGTATATATTTTTTAATTTAACTTTAAAAAATCATTAAAAACAATTTCAAGTACCAAAATTTTTATTTATCCTTTACACCACACTTGTCACTCTACTGAGGGTTTCAAGTAAAGCCTCAGAGAATTTAAAAATAAAAATTTCAAATAAAGTGTAGGTTTGGGAGGTGACAAAGAGAAATATAAAAACATAGGACAAGTGCATATAAATTGTAGAGTCATGAAATTCTAATAAAAACCTTTGCCCCTCTAGAGTTATACCAATCGATGTAGTACCATGTAAAACTGAATGAGTTTAGCAATCCTTATAGAGTTAGTCATGCATGTACGTGCACCAACTCATTTTGAAAGACCAAGAACATCTATTCAAAATAATACATCATTATCTTGTGATAGATGAGCACAATCTTGGACTATGCTAGCTCCACACATAAGTCTTGATCTTGAAACATTCAAAATCCCATTCCTCCACACATGTATGTCTGTCATTTAAAACCTCTAAGCGTTATTGTTGTTACATATATTTTGTTAGTGCAAATTCTTCTTGTGTGAGGTGCATTATTAGATTTCCTAATATTTTTTAGGAGAAGGGAGAGTATGAATGTAGAATGGAATTATAAATATTTTGATCATATAAATTTATTTTGTCCAATAATAGTATCATTAAATTTCATTCACATAAAATTTATTGTTTAAAACACACACAGAAACACACACATATATATAAGTTTTAAAGTTATAACTAAGTAAAGCATTAAATTGGTGTTTGAGAATCCCAATTCTTTGTTTATTGGATAAGGAATCACTTTTAATATTTTTTATATTCATTCTCTCTCTTCACATACTTGTGAGGAATTTAGGAACAAAAATAGAACATTTCTAATTGACTCCAGAATAATTCTGTGAACTTGAAAGTTTTTGAGAGCTTCAGTTCCAAGGAATGAAAGTTTGATACCCACTATAAATACATACAATTTTTTAATATTATCAAATTAAGATGTAAATATTTTTATTCACTTATTATAAACATTTACTTTATTCTAATATTATTTATAGTATTAAAATATCATTGTACAACAAACTGAAAATAATATAAACTATATTTTAAAATGATTTAAGTAAAAAATTAGCTTCCACTTTATAGTTATGATACACAATTTTAGTATGAATCAACAATTTTTAAAGCATATACAGATATATTATAATTAATATATTTTCTGATTTTCCTATAATTAATGAGTTTTAGGTTTTTATTTTAATTAATTTAATGCACTATATTTTTAATTTAAATTTAATTATCTAAAAATAAAACTATTAAATAATTATATCACATTACAATGTCTTTAACAGATTGAATAAATATATTTAATTTTATTTTAAAGTTTAAATAATAAAAATAACAAAAATTTAAAGCATCTCCCACAATTCACATTTTCATGACGTTTAAAAACTTTGTTGAAGGGGTGAATGCCACTTCACAGATTTACATTTTGATAATAGTTTAATTTAGTGAAAGCTATTATAGATGTTCACATTTCAATTGACTTTCAAATCTTTAACATTTTCACGTTCAAATCTTTAACGACCACTTCTTCATTAAATAAAATGAATTTGTGAGTTCTTTGTTTTCAAGCGATTCATAGTTTTTATACATATTAACCCTCTTTGTTTTCAAGCGATTCATAGTTTTTCTACGTGTGTTTCATGGTTTTATAATTGTTCTGGTTTTTATATATATTGATTTATAATTCTTTCACAGCATTCTGTTGAGATTTTCTGTTTTATTATTAAATTGGGCAAAAATCTTATGTAGGTGACAACAATAGGATTTGTTGCTATATTAGCTCCATTTTGTTGAGGAGGAGTTATTGCATTTTATATTTGTTGTGAGAGAATTTATGATTCAGTTTTATACTCTAGCTATAAAAATATAAGCCCCATACAAGATATTGTGATTTGCAACTAAATCATAAAGAGCAAGAACATGGATCAAAGGCAATTATCCATTTTCGTCTTTTTCTTCGTAATCTTCATATTACAAGGTATCTCTAATTTTTTTTTTTTCTTCGTCATTTTCATATTACCAGGTATCTCTTCCTAGTTGTATAAAAATTAAATATTTTCTATCAAAATCACTATTATAATTGAGTAAATGTTATTGATTTTCGGATGCTTCATTTTTTTTGCAAACTCGATTCAGTTGTGCAGGGTGGCTCTGGTGCGGCACTCAACGAAAAAGATGCAAGTTCATTTAGCTGTTTATCCTTAATTTACACTAAGCTTTAAACGTGATTAATAAATATAATTAATTGAAATGGAATTAGTCAAAAATATAGATTGAAGCACAAGCATCGAATTATTATTTTTCTCGATTTTGTAATATTCACCTAAATCGCTATTCACGATTCATGGAATTCTGATTACAGGGAGTTGAACACAATGGAACCAAAGCCGCGTTGGGGGATGAACAGGGTAGTTGGTTTCCCCTAAAGGAAAGGAGGCACTAGGTGGGTTTCAGGTTGGAGGGCAGACGTTTGGAAGCCTTCACAAAATGCGCGAATTGTACGTGTTGCAAGTCCGGAAACCAAGATTGTCAACAAATCTCATGTTGTTCTGTGATAGACTGTAACGATCCTAGCAAACCTTATGGAACATGTACTTTTAAACCAATGTCATGCGGTTGCACTGGATGTTAACATAATAGGGATCTAGGGTGAACTAGGGATGTAGGATTTCATAGACGGTTGCACTGGATGTTAACATAATAGGGATCTAGGGTGAACTAGGGATGTAGGATTTCATAGATTTTGATTTTGATGAGTAACGTTTTGAAATAATTTTCCAATATATTTCTGTTTTAGCATTCTTTATCGAGATAAAGAAAGTGTTATATGTATGTGATTATCTGTCTTTTATGAAAATCTTGTTATTGTTATTGTTATTTTATAATTTGATATATTTAGATTTTGATATTTTAAAGTTAATTTGTTGAAGTCGTTTTCTCTACATTATTGTTTCTGTAAATTGCAGAGAAAATGAAACAATTAATTTTATTTTTGTTTCTAATATTCTATACATGGTTTAAAACAATTGCTGTGTACGATTATCTATACAATTTTATCAATTCCTTGTTCTAGTTACCCTCCAGGAAGTGTAACAGGGATAGAAAAGATGCTTATTTGAATTCCTTGTTCTAGTTACCCTCCAGGAAGTGTAACAGGGATAGAAAAGATGCTTATTTGAATTAGTACAACCAGAATTCATGTATTAAACGAAGTAATAATAGATAATAAACCAATTATATTTGTTGTAATTTGTTATATTGATTCTCACAACTAAGGGAAATTCTGAACTAAAGGTTGTTTAAAATATGTATTTTGAAATAACAAAAGTAATATTTTAATGAGTGAGAGCTCCTATATTACTTGTCAGGCAGGTAACTAATTTTATAAAGGAAATTTTAAAATAAAAAATAGCCCATAAAATCACTAGATAGTGGATATTATTTATATCATTATTTCTGTTCTAAACGGTTATATAAATTAGCGTATGAGATGACTCTTGTGTGAGCGGCATAATTGTTAGAGTACGGTCAACTATTGGGTAGGAACAGAGATGCTATACAGTTGTCCATTTGAGAGAGATGAGTTTCATCCCAAGTTGGCACAAAAAAAAAAACTGTTAGCTTTTGAATAAAACCCAGGATGCATATTGTTTACGGATTTCTCTGAACGTTTGTCTTTTGTACAAGCATCGAACCGAAATTCTCAAATTACCAATGAATAGATTGACTTACTATTGCTCCAGAGGTCAATGAGTTCCTCTCCAGGTCGACCATAATGGTTGAATGAAGGGATTCAGAAGCTTCTCGTCCGGATGGGAGTTTTAAGAATAACAGAGTCTCGTCCGGGAGTTTGGTTCGCTGAACTGTCACCCTCTCTAGTTGTTTTGTTCGCTGAACTGAAGGCGTTCGCTGGTAGAATTACCACAAAAATATTCAGAGGGTAATGCATGACATGTTGTTAAAAGCAATAAATGGATAAGTAGATGTATCACCGTGTTGTTTTTATAATAGGCGTAAATAGGATAAGGATTATCTTAAATTGCATGAGGACATATGATAAATTCCCTTACAACGTCATCTTCTCTTTTCACTTAGAAGTGAGAGTTATGATAAGTGAATATGCTTGCCCATATGCCCTCACGGGTTAGCGAGTGTCAGGTTTGCATTCGACTTCTTGGCCAGTGGTATTAGGGGATCTAATAGCTTAACAAATGATTGTGCACCGCAACATAGAGCGAGTGTCAGGTTTGCATTCGACTTCTTGGCCAGTGGTATTAGGGGATCTAATGGCTTAACAAATGATTGTGCACCGCAACATAGAATTTATAGGAGAAGAGAGTGTCCTCGAAGTTACGTTACGTGATGAATTGTTGGGTAAGAAATTAGACACCACAGGTCAACGACAATAAGAGATGTAAATGTGAGAGGCATTATACATATCTAAGGCAGCCACGGTTTTAATATCTGTCTAACACTCTGTATTGCCGGAGAATTCTTGACAGCGTGGACTACGCTGGCAGTAACGAAGAAAGTGTCCAGCGCGAATTATTTTGACTTCTCTGCGATTTCATAAGTAACATGTTCATTGATTGCGTGGACGCGGATGGGAAATTCCAGCTTTGCTGCATTTATATCCGGGTTTGCTTTCATTGCCAGAAAAATTGCCAACAAAACAAATGACGAATTAGACATTATTGCTAGTTTTCAATTGTTGAAATGATTCTCTAGATTTATTTTAGATTAAGAAGATTTATATGACAGACCAACAATGGTGGAAAATAAGTGCATTATAGTTTTGTGCTTATCGTATGTATCATTGTATTTATATGTTAACCAATGCATTTGAGTAGAACTATGGAAGTCAGTGGGTTATCATGCAAGTATTTTCTTACGATTTTATGGGAATCGTATCTTGCGATCCAATGGAATTTTCAACCCTGCTACTTCGAGGCATTGAATAGATTTTTTTCTTCCACCTCCGTTGGATTGTTATTCTTATGCTCTTTATATCTAACATTTGGAGTTTGTATTATATATTTAATGATTGTTGAGTGTTGAAACCAAGTAAAACAAAATTTGACTTAAGACATTACATTTAGTAGTCTATATATTTTAAAAACAAGATATTGTGTATGACACAGCACACCTGATAGGCCCCATTTTAGACGAGCTTGAAGAATAAACAAGGTTGGATTATATACTTGCACTTTAGATTGAAATTCTCAAGTCTAAGCTATAGTAGCATGATGGGGATGCGAAACCCTGCAAGATTATATTGGAACAAAATGGGTATAAACAAATTACCTAGACTTGCGAGTATGGTTATGTGAGTTATTTCTTTTATGTGTATACAAATATACTCCCATAAGAGTAGGAATACCTATTGAGTTGCTTGATTTACAATAATCTTTGAAAGCTGTATTTGAGCCTCTTCGTACATGTATGTATGGCTCATTATTTGCTTACTATGAGCAACACAGGTATGCATGACAAGATTATGTGCTTTTATGCATTAACATTTCTCAGGTTGAAGGGGTGTAGTTGGGCTTGCTGAGTAAGCCAGAAACTATTTAATCCTTACAATTACAATTATAGGAAAATTCTCAAAACTAAGTATTTTGGATAGCTATAATAGTGTTAAAGAGAGAAAATAAATGGGAAGGATTGATGGAAACAAATAATCATGTAATGTGGTGATATAACAAAGAACCTTGCGGTAAAAATAGACCTAAAATTGCCTTGTAAAATGTTGTAATTTCATAGTTAATATGAGTCATTCATTAGGCAAAGATTTGACGGTAGAAGTTATGTTTAATTTAGAGTTTTTTTTCCCTAGAAAGCAACCCCTTTATGGATATCTGTATTCTAAGTGAAAAATAGAGAGGAAATTGTGTGACAGCGAAGAGAGAAATACAACGGATCTACTGTAGGTTGCATCTCTTCGGTTTGTTGGATAATATAAAAGGAATGATTGGATCTCATTGTTTTGTGATCTGTAACGTTCCTAACAAACCTTATGGAACATGTACTTTTACACCAAAGTTAGGTGGTTGCAGTGGATGTTAACCTAATAAGGATGTAGGATTTCATAAATAATAGGGATCTATGGTGCACTACGGATGTAGGATTTCATAAATTTTGATTTTGAGGAGTAACAATTTCAAATAATTTTCCAATATATTTCTTTTTAGGATTCTTTATCGGGATAAAGAAAGTGTTACTTTTTAGTGTCTTTTAAGAAAATCTTCTTATTGTTGTTTTAGGAAGTGCAAATGGATAAGCATAACAAAAAAATATGTAAAGCTTGGTATACAAGAATAAATTTTAGTGAGTTGCAATTTTTTAGAAATAGAATGTTAAAAGTTACTAGTAACTTGGAATTATTAAGAAGTACATATTTTATTGGTATTTTCAGAAAATAATTAAAAGTAATATTGTATTAAATTTCATATTGAGTAATTAAAAAAAAAAAAATTTCACTTAAAAAAATAAAAAAAACCTAAAAATCCAATTATAGAAAAAATATCATAAAGAAATTTGTGTTTTAATAGCTACCCATCCATTAGCCTTTGCAAATTGTCCAAAAATCTTGAAAGATTTAAGCCTTTCTTATCTTGCTATTATATTCATATGCCTTTCTTGAAAAATGTATTTCTAAATTACTAAAACCCTATTTACCTATTTACAAGGGAGATACATTCATTCTTTTAAAAAAAATTAACAAGTCATTAAAAAACTTAACTCTAAATGGGTGAGATATCCAATTTACTTTTCTGTGGATGTTTGGAAAACATTATAATTAAAAAAAATCTATAAAATTATTGTTAGTGTGTTTTCATTTACATTATAGTGAATTTAGATTAATGTTAATTTTATAATCTATATATATATAATATTACTTTACTCCATTAGGTTATAAGATCAATTTACGCTTAACCTTTAGAGAACTATAAAAAAAATAAAATTGGAACTTTAAAGCTTCTTGGAGAATTTCTCATCTCTTTACATGTGACTTTATAATGTTTAGGATTTGGAGTCCTAGTTTAGAGAATATGAAGAGAAAAATGCATTTGTTTATTTCTTTAATGGATTAAAATGTTCAAAAATCTAAAATTTGGAAAGAACTTACGGAAAGAAACACTCTAGGAAAACTCAAGTCCTATATAAAGTGTGAACCCCATGTGCACCTAAACTATCTAGCATTTTGTAAAGTGGTTCTTAAAGTGCACTAGTAGTTTGTGTTGCCAAACCATAAGCAAAAGTTATCTTAAAATATTATGTTGTTATATTTTATTGTAATGTTCCTAACAATCCTTATGCAACATGTTCTTTTCCACTAAAGTTATGTGCTTGCCACTAAAGTTATGTGTTTGCACTTTATGTTCACGTAAGAGAAATCAATGTGTTTCAGTCATTTTATAATTTGATATATTTAGATTTTGATATTTTAAAGTCAAATTGTTGAATTCATTTTCCCTACATTATTGCTTGCATAAATTTCACAGAGAATGAAACAATTAGTTTTATTTTTGTTTTTAGTATTCTATACAATGTCTAAAAAAAATTGTCATGTGTGTGATTATCTATGTATTTTTATCAATTCCTTGTTCTACTTCCGTTTCAGGAAGTTGATCCTGGTGGATATTGGTGGCCACCCGCCAATTCCACTTGGACCCCCACCATTGTTTCTTTAAGTTTTTCAGTTTCCTTAATTGTAGCACAGTTTACTATTTTTAGCAATTTCCTATTTTTGAGTTGTTAACATGTAAATACCCTAGGATCACACCCTCATACACATAATGCATAAAAAAATAAAGCGTGTGGAATTGAAAACATTGAAACTTTCATTTATATCTCATGAAGGGGAAATGAGGTTATACCTCCACTGAATTATTCATGGCCAACAAGAGGTTGAGGTGTAAAAAGAGCATATGACATGATTATTTAAGAAAATCATAGCATGATTAAGCAAAAGTCATATTCTGTTATTGTTAAAACCTTGTCCAGATGATAGATTTAATCCCAAAAACCAAAGTTGTGTATGATAAAGTTGTAGTAATAATGATTTTCTTCTATGACATTGTACTGCAACCACATGACACATGAAAAATGAATTGCTAAACAAAAGAACTTGAATACTTTGACATAAATATTTTCACTAGTTGCAGAAGATGAATAGGTCCAGAAAATTCTTTTTATTTTCTTATCGATAAACTCAACATAGTTTGTTCCACTTACCTAAAGGTAATATAAATAAATCAAGGAATTTTTAGCAAAATACTAACATGGTTAGAAACATATGTCATGCAAGTGATGCTATAGGCATTGATATGGTCTACCTGTGGTACATATGGTACTATGTACAAGTGGTACATATGGTACCCATATCAATGCATGTATTGCATAACAATATATGACATGTTTAGCTATGGGTGTGTAATACACACTATGTGTAGGTACACATGAAGACACTGGGTGACTGTCTCGTATGGAAACCAACCTGGAGTGCATACAAAAGAAGGAAGCTAAGAAGTGATTCAAGGATAAGTATGAATGTTTTATTTTAGTTTTGTATACATGTATGAGTCTGACCTATGAGGACTACAGGTGATCTATAATTGAGGGGTAAAAATGATTTTGATGGCTATGTGTGAGCTAAACTGATATGATATTTCGTACATATTGATTTGGAAAATGTGCTAGTTGACTTATTGTATGTATAGAAACTACAGGAAGAATTGGTTTGATAAGAATACAAAGGCTTGGAACAATGAAGGGGAAGGACATGTATTTCATCAAATAAAATAAATGTCAGGCAATATAAGCTGTAGCTACTCAAATAGTAGTACTTTATATCAAATTATGATATTAATTGTGGTAAACATAGTTGAGTTTCTGCATCTAAAATCTCTCATAAAATTGATTGAAACAAATGTTATAGGTAGAAAGGGAAGGAGATGGCCTGGGAGAACTACTATGTAACCGATATATTTCTATCAGAAGTTCTGCATCAAATAGCCAAGCCATGGGAGCCTATAAATTCAGAAAAAACTACATGTGAATGACGAAATTACATTATAAGATGTAGTAATACACTGAAGATAGTGTAAATTTAAGGGGGGGAGTATGTAACACCCCTCCCTTGTATGTAAAAATTTATTAACCTAAGCTAACAAAAGCTAGGTTTGATGTGTAACAAGAAAAGTAAATGCTTCATTATTAAATAAATAAAATAAATTAATCACTTGGAAAAGCGAGACACCAAGAGATGATATTCTTGCCAAATCCCACTGGAGAATGGGAAGGGATAATTATTTCATGATAAAGCTTATAGATTCTATTCTAGAAAAGCTGGATGGATTGGAGATAAATATCCATTAAGAAAAATGTAAAATATTTTCAGGAGAGAAAGGCAAGATTTTCTAAGGAAAAGCTTCGCGGGAGAGAAAGGAGAGCTTTTATGAGAAAAGCCTAGGAAAATGGATAAAAATATCCATAAAAGAGGGACGCTGCTAATGAAAACCAGATCATGAAAGAGGGTATTAAATACCCATTGCAGAGATCAACAAGAAGCATTTGATCCACGATAAGAACTCTCAGCTCAGGGGTGAACTGGAAGAGTCAGTTCTAGGATGGGTGTTGGTGCTCCATTTTCCAAGTGGTGTTCTCTCTTCTAATATAGCTAGCTTCACTTGCATGGGATATATTCTATGTGTAACCCTTACTTTTTATGATGTGGCGTATAGATGTTTGTGTTATCTTTAGTATGGGAATGATTGAATTCTTTTGCATGCAATTTTTATTGCATCCAAGTGTAGAGTTAGTAATGGAAGCTAGTATGTAGTTGTTAATACTTGGGTCAAGGAGCTATCTAACACACGTTTCTCATGGTAGAATTTGCATTCATAAGTATAATTTCCTCTACTAACTTTGTTTATAATATGATAAAATACAGATGTGTGGGATATCTATTGAATCTAAATTCGATCATCATTAAATTTAGTGAAGGAACATAGTACGCCTCTAACCTTATGTTATATCTTTGTTTTAAGTTCACAAATATCTATGCATGAGACATTGATGCATGCAGAAAAGTTATGGAATAATGCTTCTAATTGTATAGTCTATGGTTCAGGTTATCTATACCATGCATTATTCATCATTGGAATTTCATTCAATGAGGCTTGTTTAGCTATTCCTGCATATTGTATAAGAGTTATGTGAGTAAAACTTTTCACCAAACTTGTAGGAATATAATCATGATTCATGGCCATGCTAGTTGTAGTAGATTCAAGATAGTGTTCCATTATTCCTGTGTGGAGTGAATAAATAATTTTATTTGTTGCATGCTATGACTAATTCCTTTCTCCAAATTGTCAATTATGCTTTAAGGTTGATTTGATATATAAATCTTATTTAAATGAATCTAAAAGTCCACATCATGGATCCAATAAAGCATAGAAGGAGTATGTTGTATTATGATTTATTTACTTTGAGATTGTTCATGTGTTAAGATTATGAGTATAGTTGCAGGAATAGTATTTTTTCATTGTAATGTTGGAATAATATTACATATGTCAGTAGTTGAATCTTAACTTTAATCGAAGGAAACTTAAGAAATGAAATCCTGGTAAGTAATTCTCAAAGTAGGGTCATGGGGTATGTTACATCGCTGGTGAATGAGACAAGTTGAAGCTTGTGAGCAAGTCTCCCTAGTTGAGAGGGAGTGATGGAAGACACCGTATTCTCCATGTGTCATGCACTAGGCTAGGACTAACAACCATATGTCTAGTGAAGGCACTAGTAGGGAGAATGGGTGATTAGATAAGCATCTGGGACCATTATTCCTTGAGGATTGGGAATCCAAGATAGAAGTAGTCTCGTGGATCGATACTCTTTGAGGATAGGTCATGGAATCCAAGATAAGAGTGTGAAAATTTCACTATTGAGATAATATTGCAACAACTAGAATTAATTATTTTAACTATAAAAAGCACCATTATTGACCTAGTAGCTTTAACTCTTTAATATAGTCAAGTTTTAACTAACAACACCCAATTAAAATTAATCTGAGGTTTCCTTTGACAAAATTCTTCTAAACAAGTCATGTGAGTGGGCACTACTCACCTACAAGCCCTACCCTTGTCAATATTTACATCTACGATATTCAATAATTTACCATGCCCCTAATCGCCTAAGTCTAACTCAGCTAACAATACCCCCTTGAAACTTGACGTGGGGTTTCCCTTGACCAAATTCGATCAAACCAACCAAGTGAGTAGGAATAAATCACCTCCAAGTCCTACCCCTGTTAAATTTTATCACAACGGTATGCAATAATTCAACATGCCCATTACCACCTAAGTCTATATTTAGACTTTATCAGTAATTATCTAGGGTTATCCATGCCTTTCCAGGTCTTACAATAGTATGCCCATTTACATGCAATAAATTTTCAACTCCATTATAATTTTTATTTTTATTCTTTAATTATACATTATTTCTATGTCAAATTCATCCTCTCACCTTTATATTTCCTTTACTTAACTAGGCCCATCAATATTTTGCTTTCCATATTCTTGTGTTCATGCAATTACATGACCTCCTCCCACTTGGACATGAAATTCCTCTTGATCTATTGGTCTTGCTACACACTATTTAACATCTAAATGAACTACAATTCACCAATTCCAATGAAAACTATAACTTAAAGCACAATTTGTAGCACATAAAATTATCTCGTAACACATAATTTTTTAACATGCTTAGATGTTAAATTGTCATTTCCTTCCATGGAAATGAACCTGTGGCCATGAATCCACATACCACATCATCATATATGAAATAATAGGTTAGACTAATTCACTGCTTTAAGTATATCCTTCATGACATCTTAGAAAACTTCATTTGGGTTTTTAATCATGCAACATTTTTGTTGTGAACTCATAAATATTTTTTAGCACTTGTTTCTCCTTGAATTGGTATTCTAGGTACCTTCCATAAAACTGCCCAACCTCGCATCTTATCTAGATAAGGATTCCAACCATACAAATTAGACCAATTCAAAATACAAATATCACTGAAGGTGCCCCACCTCCACTTAGGGCACAATCCACTAATGCTTGAAACTAAGTGTTATAGCCCTAGCCTCAACATTCTAGGTACTTGGATAAACATGTCTATTCACTCAAGTCTCTTGTTGAGTGGAATCGTAGGTTTTCCAAATGTTGTGTTCAACATGATATCTGTCAATGGCCTATGTTGGGCACATAGTGCGTCCCCAATTTCCCTCATACATTCGAAGTAACCCATATGTCATGGCGCTGTGGGTAAGGTTCCATAGCCTGCCAAATTACTTGGGTGCCTCATCTTCATTACTAAGTGAATCTAGTTCTTCTTCATTGGATTTGATCATAGGTTACCAATTTAACTGATTGTATCCCTCGTGGATGAATCCCTTCAAAACCACTTCTATATAAATAATGAAATCCTAAGCCATTGTGATACCCTTTGTCCAAGAATACAAGGCTACTCCAACTCCCTTGGCCATTCTTTAGGGAGGTTCCATAGTGTAGCTACAAACTTCGTCCCTTCCCTCTCACTCTCATAGTCATTGTTGTAGAAATTCCTTGTAGATTCAAACTACGAATTGTAATATGCTAAAACAATAGACTTGAATATACTCTAATCATCAGTGGAAACAATTAAGCGATCGCGAAGTCATGAAGCACACAAGAGAAATAATTCAATCAACACATTACACAATGATTTCTTGGGGAAATCCACACCTAAAAATGTATGCTCTCTATATATTGTATTAATTAGAAAATATGAGAAGATTACAATGCTTTGCTCAATCCCAAGCAACCTATGCACTATGTTTATTTGTCTCACAGCTTCCTAGACAAGCTTGGGCCAATACTTAACCAATTTTCTGCTTGCCCAAGTAACCATTTCCTTCCATTGTTCGTCAAAGAACTAGCCCCCTATTAATTAAAAAAATTACTCAATTGGAATTGCACAATCCATCATAGGTCTTCCTCTGATTGATGCACCACTTGTACAATTTGGATGATTATACAAATGATAATACATTGTCCCCAAACTCTAATCTCAACTCGGTCTCTCTCTGATCTAACATGCATGAGTTTATTATGAGTGAATCATCAGTTTACTAGTTTATCACTGTAGGCAGCACCATACTTCATTGCAAACAACACCACAATACTAGACCTCCCACTAGTTCCTCCATCAATTGGAATTATTTTGACTAACTTTAACTCAGCTAGACTGAATTAAATAATTACAACTCAAAATAAACTCAACCACGACTCCTATAATGTATGAGACACTCTACATGACTCAAGTTAGACCCTGTCCTCGAATTAACTGAGCCAAGTAAGTTAACTAATACAAGTTGTCATGAGATATGGAATTACAATTTTATTCTCAATTTAATTCAAGGACAAAATTAAATTACGATTTTCCTGTTGCATTTTCAACAAATATAACATTCCAAGAAATACGTGATCTTGTATTTTTATTTAATTTAATTTTTTTTTTTTTTTTTTTTTTTTAGATGAAGTCTTGCTTTATATCAAGTTAGAGATCTGCAATGAGTCAAAATATGAAAAGGGATCTGTATCATATAGAAGGAATTAAAGAAAGATGATTAATCTGCAAAAATTGATTCTTAGAAAGGAGTTGGATCAACAAGGCCCTAGGGTCTACGAGCATAGCCCTAGGATTGGATTTAGATCATTGCTTCCGCTGAAAGAAGAAACCCTAATGTTTGCAAGGAAGAAATGAAATTAGGATGTTGACATGTATATGGTATACAGATCAAGAGGGAGATGATATTCTTCTCGAAATATAATTACCTTATCTCGCTCTTAGTTTATTATTACTATTATTTTTGTTTTTACTAATAGTTAGTCTATTGTCTTAAAATTATTTGCTTGGTTGTAATTTCTCTTCCATAACCTCCTAGCGAGGATTGAAGGTACATAGTGAATATTAACAAGGCTATGGAAGAAAATGAAAATAATGGATAAACAAAGAAAATCCTATGACAAGAGGACTCATGTTAAGACATATTCTACTAATTGAGATCTAGAATCAATAGAAGTACACATATTAGCAAGATTGAATTATACACTGATCTATGCGAGAAAACGATCAATGGTGATTGAAGTATGCAGTAGACAAAAACTTGAGATAAATACAAAGCAAGGGATTACCTCAGTAAGAGGGAGAAGGCTGTGAAGGGACATTTTTTCAAGTACACTTACGTTATAATTTTATTATCTTTATGATTTTTGTTATTACATCATATGTATGTAGAGAATGTCCTCTTTAATGAAAGGGGAAGTGTGTGTAAGAGATATCTCAAGCTTGTGAGGTACATGAATATATATTATCCTTGTAAGCAAAAGGAAACCTTTGTACAAACTCCTCCAGATTGATGAATCAAGGTTGATCCTATATGATTTCTGATGAAAGTGATAGGGCTCATGTGTCAAAGGGTGTTGCATTGAACATAATATTTTCTCTCGAGGAGGAATTCAAGGCTTCTTTAACCCTTTTTTTAGCCTCATAGGGAGTTGGCCTCAGAAATATCTTGACTAGATAAGTGATAGCATCAGTGGCAGAGGGAGAAAATCAGGATTTCCATGGCAGGATCTATTTTAGAAAGAATACCCAGTTAGGGTAACCGATGTAACCAATATGATTGATCAAGTGAAGTGTTAGCCTCCTGCTGCAGCAGGTTACTCATATTTCATGATTGACATTTTTACAGGCCAAATATGTCATACTTTTCATACTGTAATGCTCCATATTTGCTTAAATAGTCTCCAAGCGAAGAAGGCTACTCATAGTTCATTTAACTGCCTTCCAAATTTTGAGAAGTTATTCCGGTGTCGCCAATTTTCAGTTAAAGGGAGGTCCAAATAACTCAATCTTGGTCTCCCTAGGTTTAAATTTCCTGTTCTAGAATATAGAGAATGTAAATCTGTCCAAACAGCTTAATCTTGGCAGATTCTTAGATAGGTAGAGAATCAAAGGATCCCAACAGCTTAATTTGGGCCCTCGGATGAAATAAGGGTAGTATGTAGATAGGAAAGTATGAAAAAGAAAAATTGAAATGATGGGTTTGCAAGTCTAAGTGCACCCAAAGAAGAAAAAATGTTAGGTAAGTAGGCTGGGTAGGTAGTTTTGAGGTTGCTGAATCATGATTGCTGATCAGTTTTAGGTTTCCAGGTGTCATCTTTACTCAGGACATAATCACCAGGCAATTCTACGCGAGAAGCTCAAAAAAAGGGTATAACTAACTTCCTTTCTCCATCTCCCCCAATCATTAACTAATTTCCCCAAAAAGAGGTCAAGATATGCTTGATACCTCTTGAGTCCCATCATTTTCATATCAAAAGCTTGGGTGAAGATCTGCTTTGCTCAAAAATATTCCATACTCTCTCTATAAGGTTTTGTCCCCTCATTGCAGCCTAAGATCTCCCGAACTTAGCGCTTTCTTACCATCTCCATATTAACTACTGACATTATTATTTAGCTCCCTATATTTTCCCATCCCCTACTAAAATTATGTAAATCATCCCCTATGTAAATATCCCTCCCCCTGGTTGAAAAATAACCATAAGTACCCCCTGGAATTTCTCAGTTTACCTGAAACTTAGTAAGAACCCTCATGCTGCCCCTTCGAACCATCTTCTAAATACAATGGACTCCTTCCAAAGTATAAAATCCATTTTTTAGGTTTTCGGACCCTTTTTGAAGCCGCAAAATCCTTTCAGACCCACTTACTCACTCCTTCCGACCGAAATAAACCCCTTGCCGACTTCCTTAACACTCCGCAGACCCTAGTAAGCAAGCTCGCATTGCAAGATCGCAATAACTCTCACCATATAAGTTATGCCCCTTCTGTCGTTACCCGATGCGATATCGCGATATCGGCGATCGGCAGTTGCAAGCGCCAAATGTCCAACTAAAATACGTTCCCGTTCCCCGCCGATGCGATATTGCGATCACATCGGAGAAGTTCATCGCATTGCCTTCAAATATGAGCCCCCCACCATGTCACATCCGTACCAGGACCCACCGCTGACTTCAGCAGGCTGACGTCATCCGCCGTACTGCTGATGTCATGCTGACATCAGCAGCCAAGAAACCGAAAATTCGCGCAGGAAGAGAAATCACACTTCGGAGCTCCAGAACAAGAAACATAGGCAGTTTTCGATGCGCGATTAGCGTGAAGCACTAATCACGCATCGCTACGGGAAATAGGCTGTTTCGGGGAATCTTTTGATTCCTTGGCCTGTTTTGCGCCGAAAAAGCCCGAAATCGCTCGATTTTTCCAAATTAATCCGATTTAAAGACAACAAAGGACCAATGACAGAGATTAAAGTGTATCAGATCAAATCATCAGGGAACAAGCGTGTCAAAGAGTATCAGTAGGCGGCGGAAGCCATCAATGTAGCGGCAAAGAGTATCAACGGAAATCTTAAGTAGCAGCCCAAAGTAGGAGAACATTTAATACCTTCCAACAAAGTCAAAGAAAGAGGGCGAAGCCACTAAAAAACCCTCAAAATCATAATTATTGCACATTTAACTCGCACCAGAACAGAATTACAGATCCCGAAGCACAGTTACTCCAACAACACCGCATCGAGCCTCCAAGGGCCACATTGCAGTCTTTTCTGATTCAGTTGCCTCTAGCGCAACCCAAAGGACTTACTTGCATTTAATTCCAGCAACACTTAGGTTTTAGAAGAGCTTTTTCAGCAGACCTGTTTAGGTAAATTGTAATGAATGACTTTCTGATATTTTGCTTATATATACCACCCTGAAACATGTAGTGGTGGGTTGGTTGGTTGGTTAGTGAGTTGAAGACATTGCTTAATCTTCTTCTCAACATTTTCTCCAAGCAGAGACCCGCACTGTAACTGTCATACTTTCTATAATCAAAGACTGCTGAAAGCATGGATTTCAGAACTGCTTGATGTGTTTAATTGGCCAAGGAATGATTACGGAATTCCTGTGCTTCTACATGATTCAATAAGTGTTTCTCACCTCTGTTAATTTTCATGTTTTTACCACCGTTTCGCCATCTAAATTGCAGAAAAGAAGAATAGCTTAAGATTTGTTTAACTACACCTTAAGTTCTATTTCTGCACTTTTTCATGTTTTCATCAGAAATAACTATGAGCATGTATACTTAAATGATCTTGTTTACGCTGTTTCTTGCACATATGAATGAGAGTTTAGGAATTCTTAGCTGCTCCTAGATAACCAGTCATCCACTTCTCCTCTTTTTCAGTATGATGAAATGATTCTCCTTTTCCTTTCATCTCTGATTCTCATCATTCCATCCCTTCGGTAGATTGATAATTGTATCATGTGTGGCTATCTCGCTCCTTAATCCTCTTGTGATCAAGAAGACACAATAGCAAGCCTTAATCCATGACTCCACGCCCAATGGTTTGAAACTTATCACACCTTACCTTGCCTCTTTGCTTGAGATTTCTACCCTCCATCCAAACCCAAACAAAAAACCCCTGATCCAAAAGCTAGCCTAAAATCATCATCAAAAGTTGAATCATTAAAGAGAGAGCCCTCTCTGATTGCAGGTGGGCTAGAACCTGCAATCCAAAGATTGGTTTGTGGTTACCTCGGCCGTATCCCTATAACGAGCCTAGGGACAACCCGAGTGATAACATAATGGCGACTCCGCTGGGGAACTCCTCAGATAAATTCATTAAACTAGTCTGCAGCTCTACACAGGAAGAAACCGACCTGTGAAGCTCTCGATTGACCTGTGTTGTTGCGATTTTTAGAAAAATTCGAAAAAATATATTAGAAGCTGGATCCTAAGAAGCAAATGCGTAATACACGATAAAATCCTGATCTAAACAACCCACCTATTGTTGAAAATCTGAATTTAATTCCTAAGATCATTAGAAAACAAAAGCAAAAAGAATACCAAACTGTTGCTAGTCCTGAAACAGTTCAGCCGATCGGTGTACCAACCCCTGTCAAAGTTTTATTCCGGTCAACCCCGAGTTCCCCTGGCTCATCACCCCCTTCTCCAAGTAGCTCCTCTACACCTCTATCTCATATTCCTTCTACCACTACTACTCCTTCTACCCCGGTTATTCTTGTGATCGCCGCTGCTTTAGGTGCTTTGCTTATCCCCGTCATCATGGCTAGATATGCGCCATTACAATTACCTGCTAATCCCGGGGCTATGCCTCAGGACTACCAATCAAAAATCACTTATTTTGATGGCACAACCTCCTGCACTGCCTTACAGCATACAAAGAAAATGGAGGATTATTTCGAGAGTTATGAGATTGATGATGAGAGTGTAAGAATGAAGATTTTTGTCCAAAGTTTGACCGGGGATGTCAGAACCTGGTTTAGGGCGCTTCCACCCAATTCTATAGTAAACCCAGAAGCCTTATACCAGACATTCGTTAACAGATGGGAGAAAAAGAAAGACCCCCTGCACATACTGTCTGAGTATGATACTATCAAGAGAGGACATGGGGAAGCTGTTCTGGATTACTGTGCCAGATTTAACAATGTTTACAATGCAATACCACAAAATTTAAGACCTCCACTTGACCTCGTGTTATACAAATTCCCGGATGGCTTTGATGCCGAGATGGCATATCAATTAAGGGAAAGAGCTCCTCAAAGCCTCGCAGAAATGCAAGACACTGCAGTGAGCGTGGAAGCAAATCTAATCGCTAAAAGAAACAGAACTAGAACTGAGAGAAGAACCACTTTCAAAGAAGAGCCCTCCTCCTTCGATTAGAAGCTAAATGCTGTCATTAGTGGCATGCACAGGCTGGGAGATAGAATAGACAATTTTGAGAGGAAAACTTCATGGGAGGGTCAACAGCCCAATGCCATAAGGAACACAAACTTCAGAAAAACCCAAAACTCAAACGTTGGTAGGGCTAGTCCGAACCACTATATTAGGCCTCCTTTTCAAGAAAACTATGCGGAGGCATCTACATCTGCTGAGCCCACAGAAGGGACGCATATGAACTTGATAGATTCAGAAAATGAACAGCAAATCTTCCTCGCGGAAGAGGACTGACCATACCTTGATACAAAACAATTCCGCACCAAATCGGGAGAGTCCTTTGACTTTAAACAAGGATATGAAACTGCTATATACGAGGTACACAAGCAATACAAATTAAGAACAAGGACTGTTGATGTTCCCCCACCTAGCAAAACAAAAGATAGCAAACAACTCAATAAAACTAAAGGAAAGATCACCAACAATCAACCAGCTGACAGCCCTGTCCCAAACCCTCATCGGGTTACTGTGGAGGATGTAACATATACACATTGTCCTATTGAGCAGCCTCTGCCCCCCTCCTATCCGAAAGAAGATCTGAAGAGCCTTCCCGGACATCTTCCAAAAACAGAGATACCACAAACGGTCATACACCGTGATACTGACATTCCAAAAGAGAACATAGAGAGTATGCTTGAAAAATAGAAATTCACCACTGTCAACGCCAAGAACTCATTGGAAAAACCATTCAGTTTAGAAGCAGAGATTGGAAAACTCAATATTTCCATTCCCCTCTCAGAACTGGCTAAGCATGATGTATATAGACAACAAATTCAAAGGTCGCTTCAATTACCAGAAGTAAGGGATGATGTAAACGTTTTAGATGATACCCTGAACTACTGTTCAGTCTAGAAGTTGACGAACAAACAACATACGGACCTGTTCCACCTTTCTATGTCAGCCTGCACATACATGACAAAATACTGCATAATGCTATGTTTGACTCAGGGGCCTCACATAACCTTATGCCCAAAGCTGTAATGGAAAAGTTGAATCTCGATATCACCAGGCCCTACAAAGATCTGTATTCTTTTGATTCAAGTTAGGTCAAATGTTTAGGCTTGATCAAAGACCTTTGTGTCTCCCTAGTCCAATTCCCCAACAAGACAATCTTGATGGACGTAGTAGTTGCCGACATTCCCACAAAGTATGGTATGCTTCTATCCAGATCGTGGGGAGCAAAATTTCAAGGATTCCTTCAACTCGACCTCTCTTATGCCACTATATCTGTCTTTGGGCAACCAAAGAGACTTTATAGAGAAACATTAATGAAGTATGTGGTAAGCAGTGAGGAAAAACCCCAAAATTTCCCAATATACTCAATCCATTATGATATGGATTCTTTTATTTTATTTAATGATAACACCAGCCCTCCAATTGATGATAAGTCGTTATCTTTGGAGCAAGGAACGAACGTCAATGAGGAATCGGTTGCCAATACCCATGAAATTGTCTCAATAGCTAAGGCAACCAACAAGCAGCAAGAAGAAAATCCCGAAACAGAAATTACCAGTCCACCCATTCCCCAAACAACTGAAACTCTCAATACAAACCTCGAACAAGAAGCCACATGGTATTTGGAGTTTGATGGTTCAGTTAACAAGTTAGGAGCAGGGGCTGGAGTGTGGATTTACAATACTCATGAGAATCGCGCACAAGGCCATGCCTATAGACTCAATTTCAGATGTACAAACAATATGGCGGAGTATGAAGCTCTTCTCTTAGGTCTCAAGTTGCTCAAAACCCTGGGAGCTACTACCATCTCAATCCTAGGTGATTCGGACTTGATCATACAATAGATAAAGGGTAACTTTGTCGCTAATGATAGTAGAATGAGAGCTTACAGAGCTGCTGCCAGCGAATTTCTCAGCGCCTTCAGTGAATTTGAGCTGGACAAAATTGCACGAGACCATAATATTCATGCCCATAGCCTAGCCACCTTTGCTAGCACATGTAAGCTTCCCTTTGAACCAAATCACCATTTCACTGCTGAAATAAAACACAGACCTTCGATCCCTAACAATGTCAAGGATTGGCAGGTATTCAAAGATGATGCCCAGATTAACAATTTTTTGACTCTGGAGGACGAATTCTCCAACACAAACATTGACATGGATGTGATAGTAGAATCACAACAGTTAGCAGAAGAAAAACACCTGACTCTAACAGCTAAACAAATCCTAAGCCCAACTGTTTTCGACAGTACAAACATAGGGCAGCTTAAACAAATTTGTTCACAGAAAACAGCCAAGATAAAGGATGAGTTTATTGATCTGAAAGGTAATGTTCTTCCTACCGGCCTTACTCCATTGGAAGACATGTTTGATGACAACGATGTGGCCAAAAAACAAAAGATGGAACCTTTGAATGATGCCATAGAAGAACAAAACATAGGAACAGCAGAACACCCCAGAATGATTAAATTATCCAAAAATCTGCCTCCTGACCAAAAACCGAAATATGTGGATTTGTTCAAATAATTCCAAGATGTATTTTCCTGGA
>APFE030434106.1:126605-138649 GCA_000404065.3 Pinus taeda | reverse complement strand
AATCTTTGAAGGGAAAAGAAAACTACTGCCTTTGCCCCTTAAGCCCATTTCAACCGAGAAACCTTTTCAACAATGGGGTCTTGACTTCATTAGAGAAATCCATCCCTCTTCCTCAGGCCAACACAAGTGGATTTTAACGACCACTCATTATTTCACCAAGTGGATTGAAGCCATCCCGTGTAGGCAAGCCAATGACTCCACCATTATCCAATTCCTTGAGAGCAATATCCTTTCCAGATTCGGCTGCCCTGAGAAATTATCACTGACAACGCCGCAGCTTTCAAATCCAAAAAAATCATCAACTTTTGCCATAAATACCACATTACCTTAGGTCACTCCACAACTTATTACCCTCAAGGAAATGGCTTGGCCGAGTCTTCCAACAAAAGCCTCATCAATATCATAAAGAAGCTGCTGGAAGAAAACAAAAAGAACTGGCACAAAAAGCTCACAAATGCTCTGTGGGCAGACAGACTTTCCACCAAAAAATCCATCGGGATGAGCCCTTATGAACTTGTATATGGCATGGAAGCCAAGTTTCCTTTATCTCTGGGCATACCTACATCAAATTGTTGCAAGGAATTTAGGTTGAACCGAATGACATGCAGAGAAGAGTTAATCAAACCATTCACCTTCAGCAAACCAGAGAACAAGTCTTCAACAGAGCTCAGATACTGCACGAAAAACTCAAGAAAATGTTTGATAAGAAGACCAAAGCAGAGGATTTCCGGGTAGGCAACAAAGTTCTAAGATGGGATTCACGAAGAGAAGACAAGGGAAAACACACAAAATTCGATTTTCTGTGGAAAGGTCCATACATTATCAGCGCTGTGCAAGGCAATAACACCTATTTTCTCAAATCTCCAGATGGCAGCACAGCTGAAGAAGGCCCGGTCAATGGCCGGATGCTGAAGCACTACAATGATCCTCTTGCCTGAAAAGAGCAGATGGTGGTTTATTTTGTACATAATTGTATATATCAGTATTTTTATTTCTGTAAGAATCCATAATGCTAGAGCACGCAGAAGAAAGCAGGCAGTGCTTTACAGTTTAACAGCAACACAAGCGAAAGAAAAGAGTTGTTACCAAGTCTAAAAGTTCAAATCAATCCAACAGTCAGGAAGAAGACGTTCAAAACAACAACAACTAAAGACTAAGGCATTCAGACCTGCTGTTCTTGGCTTCTCACAAGGAGAAACCATCCCCAAGTGGAGCCACTGTTAGCCTCTTGCTGCAACAGGTTACTCATATTTCATGATTGACATTTTTATAGGCCAAATATGTCATACTTTGCATGCTGCAATGCTCCATATTTTCTTAACATTCTCCAAGCGAAGAAGGCTACTCAGAGTTCATTTAATTTCCTTCCAAATTTTTGAGAAGTTATTCCAGTATCGCCAATTTTCAGTTAAAGGGAGGTCCAAACAGCTTAATCTTGGTCTCCCTAGGTTTAAATTTCCTGTTTTAGAATATAGAGAATGTAAATCTATCCAAACAGCTTAATCTTGGTAGATTCTTAGATAGGTAGAGAATTAAAGGAGCCCAACAGCTTAATCTGGGCCCTCGGATGAAATAAGGGTAGTCTGTAGATAGGAAAGCATGAAAAGAAAAAATGGAATGATGGGTTTGCAAGTCTAAGTGCACCCAAATCAAAAGAAGAAAAAAAGTTAGGTAAGTAGGCTGGGTAGTTTTGAGGTTGCTGAATCCAAATTGCTGATCAATTCCAGATTTCCATGCGTCATCTTTACTCAGGACACAATCAGCAGGCAGTTCTATGCGAGAAGCTCAAAAACAGGTATAACTAACTCCCTTTCTCCATTTCCCCCCAAATCATTAACTAACTTCCCTAAAAGAGGTCAAGATCTGCGTGATACCTCTTAAGTTCCATCACTTTCATAGCATTAGCTTGGGTGAAGATCTGCTTTACTCAAAGTTGTTCCATACTCTCTTTAAAAAAGGTTCTATCCCCTTGTAAACAGCCTAAGGTCTCCTAAACTTAGCGCTTCCTCCCCATCTCCATATTAACCACTGAAATTATTATTTAACTCCCTATATTTTCCCATCCCCCTACTAAAATTATGTAAATCATCCCCTATGTAAATATCCCTCCCCCTGGTTGAAAAATAACCATAAGTACCCCCGGGAATTGCTCAGTTTACCTAAAACTTAGCAAGAACCCTCATGCTGCCCCTTCAAGCCATCTTCCAAATACAATGGACTCCTTCCAGAGTATAAAATCCCTTTTCAGGTTATCGGACTACTTCCGAAGCCTCAAATGCCTTTTAGACCCACTTACTTACTCCTTCCGACCGCAACAAACCCCTTGCTGACTTCCTTAACACTTCGCAGACCATAGAAAGCCAGATCGCATCGCAAGATCGCAATATCCTCTCCATGCAAGTTATGACCCATCCGTTGCCACCCGACGCGATATCGACGATCGGCGGTTGCAAGCGCCAAATGTCCAACTGAAACACCTTCCCATTCCCCGCCGATACGATATTGCGATCGCATCGGAGAAGTTCATCGCATCGCCTTCAGTATCAGCACCCCACCACGTCACTTCCATACAAGGGACCCACCGCAGGCTGACGTCATCCGCCGTACTGCTGACATCAGTAGCCAGAAAGCCGAAAATTCGTGCAGGAAGAGAAATCACACTTCGGAGCTCCAGAACAAGAAAGAGAGGCATTTTTCGATGCACGATTAGCACAGAGCGCTAATCGCGCATCGCTACGGGAAATGGGTCGTTTCGGGGAATCTTTTGACTCCTTGGCCCGTTGTGCGCCGAAAAAGCCCGAAAATCGCCCAATCATGCCAAATTGATCCAGTTTAAAGACAACAGAGGACCAATGACAGAGTTTAAAGTGTATCAGATCAAATCATCAGGTAGCAAGCGTGTCAAAGAGTATTAGTAGGTGGCGGAAGCCATCAATGTAGCAGCAAAGAGTATCAGTGAAAATCTTAAGCAGCGGTCCGAAGCAGGAGAACATTTAATACCTTCCAGCAGAGTCAAAGAAAGAGGGAAAAGCCACTCAAAGCCCTCAAATCATAATCATTGCACATTTAACTGGCACCAGAGCAAAACTACAGATCCCGAAGCATAATCATCCCAACACCACCGCATCAAGCCTCCAAGGGCCACATTGTAGTATTTTCTGATTCAGCTGCCTCTAACGCAGCCAAAAGGACTTACCTGCATTTAATTCCAGAAACAGTTAGATTTTTGAAAAGCTTTTCTAGCAGACCTGTTTAGGTCAATTGTAATGAATGACTTTTGGATATTTTGCTTATATATACCACCCTAAACAATGTAGTGAGGGGTTGGTTAGTTAGTGAGTCGAAGACATTGCTTAATTTTCTTCCCAGCATTTTCTCCAAGCAGAGACCCGCACTGTAACTGTCATACTTTCTATAATCAAAGATTGCTGAAAGAGTGGATTTCGAAACTGCTTGATGTGTTCAATTGGCCAAGGAGTGATTACGGAATTCCTGTGCTTCTACATGATTCAATAAGTGTTTCTCTCCTCTGTTAATTTTCATGTTTTTACCACCGTTCCGCCCTCTAAATTGCAGGAAAAAAGAATAGCTTAAGATTTGTTTCACTACACCTTAAGTGCAATTTCTGCATTTTTCTATGTTTTCATCAGAAATAGCTATGAGCATGTATACTTAAATGATCTTGTTTACGTTGTTTCTTTCACATATGAATGAGAATTTAGGAATTCTTAACTGCTCTTAGATCACCATTCATCAATTTCTCCTCTTTTTCAGTATGATGAAATGCTTCTCCTTTGCCTTTCATCCCTGATTTCCATCATTCCGTCCCTTCGGTAGACTGTTAATTGTATCATGTGTGGCTATCTCGCTCCTTAATCCTCTTGTGATCAAGAAGACACAATAGCAAGCCTTAATCCATGACTCCATGCCCAATGGTTTGAAACTTATCACACCTTACCTTGCCTCTTTGCTTGAGATTTCTACTTTCCATCCAAACCCAAACAAAAAAACCCTTTGCCAAAAGCTAGCCTAAAATCATCATCAAAAGTTGAATCATTAAAGAGAGAGCCCTCTCTGATTGCAGGTGGGCTAGAACCTGCAATCCAAAGATTGGTTTGTGGTTACCTCGGCCGTATCCCTATAAGGAGCATAGGGACAACCTGAGTGATAACATGTGCGATGCAGTGACGCGGACCCGACAGTGGATCGCAGAATGGGGAGACCAAAGGGCAAGGCCTTTACATATAGCGATATGCGATTGCGATCAGATCGCATCGCAATATCGCATCGGGGGAAACCAAGGGGTGGAGCCTATACAACTTCATATGTGCGATGCGATGATGTGGACCCAACGAAGGATCGCAGCATGGGGAAACCAAAGGGCAAGGCCTTTACATGTAGCGATATGCGATTACGATCAGATCGCAATGCAACATCACATTGGCAGAAACCAAGGGACAGAGAATAGGTAGGGGCTGCCTAATGATAGTTCGAGGCTGGCTGTGGCTGCCCAGGTGTTCATTATCTAGTTTTTTTATTTTTTGCTAGTGTTGCTTGGGTTCTGGTTTCCTATTTGGACTAATCATCAAAGAACAATCTTACTGTTTCTTTTGTGGGGTCTAGACTTGAGAAGTGATACCATCTTTGAGGTTTTTGCTATCACTAGACTGGTTTCCCCAATGTTCGGGCAGTCCAAATTTTGCTGATACTCTACAATACCTTGGTCGAGGCCTTGTCCTCTTTGTATCTTTCTGTACATATTAATAGATTACTTTTACTTAGAATTTAAAAAAAGAAGAAGATTATCTTTCAGTTTCCTAATTCTATCTTTCCCCCAAAAGACCTTGCCTTTGAATTTATTGATCAATTGCACATCCAAAATCAAAGGAACATTCATATATGTTACTAATTGAGGAAGTAATTTATTAATGTACACCAAGGATTAATATACCATATAACCCACTACAATATAACCCTTAGAACATGCTATTTTCCTAAAAATATCATTTAGTTATTTTTGAATTCCTCTCCACCATCAACATTCACATTGAGTGGACAAGTCCAAACATTTCAAACTCAATTTGGTGTATGAGGTGGTGTTCTTGTGCATTAAAAAATGTTAGAGGTAGGTACCTTTTCATTCTAGAGATTAAGCTAGGAATTTCACTCCTCAAATACTTTATATATTCTTTATGTATTTCTTTAGATGAAAACCACATACATATAATGCAAGAAAATCACAAGATTAAAAAAAAAGTTTATAGATTGCAAGTAAAACACACATAAACAAGTTATACAACCAATATTTTGCACATAAATCATTAAATACCTTATGTGTTTTCAATATAATATGTAAATTGTTTTGTGTTGTTGTTAAAGTTATGTATAAGAGATTTATGTATATCATAATATATCAAAATAAAGTAAACAAAAAAAATACTAAAATGATTACCAATATAGAAATATAACAAAATACTTACTTTAATGAAGGTATGCAAGTCATGAGTTTTTACTCCACCAAATTCACCTTCATTAAGATATTATATAAGTTTGAAGAAATTATCATGGGAAATTTAATTTTATGAATGAACCCTTTTACAATGTTTTTTTTTGCTCTGTAGATAACCATGGAAGTGTATCTCATTATCCATCACCATGTAATAAATCACATATTTCATTGCATGATTGGCTTACTCAACATCATTAAAAATTCTGAATTATTTTCCTTGTCATTCCTTCCATTAAAGATTCCCCATAATGTTTTTGTTACATCCTTCCCAATATGCATTGCTCCAAACAAATGCGCTATTTGTAGGTATTTATAGTAGGGCAACCTACTAAATTCTACACTATAAATTTTCATTCCTTATGGTACCCCATTAACACTTTGACATCCTTTATGAAACAAAAATGAAATAATAATAATAATAATTAGATAAAATGAATAAAATACGTATAAAATTTGTAAAACATTGTATATGCTACATAAACTAATTACTTTCCTCATGATTTCTATTATATTCAAACTTCCATAGTTAACCTGTCATTCTTCTTTGCTTTATTCTAATATATTATTTCCTATTTAAAATATAATTTCAATAGTTCAATACATATGGTTCTTAGATAGGGAGTGGCTATACTCATCAAAAACATTCTTTCCTAAACATCTTGAATGATTGTTAGGTCCCTATACTACTAGTGTAGCCCCTTATTATTATTAGTGAAACCCTCTTATTGTATTGTTGTGCCCATGTAGTCCCCATATTGGTATTATTGTGCCCCATAGAATCCCACTATTTTTATTGTTGTGCCCTTACATTATTATTTTTATGTCAGCTTTGATTATATTATGACCCCTTAGACTCCTATATATAGAAAGGATGTCTTTTCATTTGTATGATCGAAGAATTATTCATTTGTGTAATGTAAAGGAGGTTGTCACCTCAAAGATGCTTATTTTGAAGTCGTTGATCTATATCTTCTTCTAATTTGTGATATGGTTCCATAACATTTGGTAGTAGAGCTTTGGATACTAGGGTTTCGCTTCTTTAAACAGGCCATTGTGGAATTTCCGCTATAAATTTTTTTTTTATGAAGCTTCAAAAGTTGAAATTAAAATTCATTTGAGCTGAAATATTGATGAACCTCGTGTTCAAATTTCATAACTTATCTCACTATATTTTCAGAGATATGATACAAGGACATTAGGGTTTCTACAGGCTCCCAAATTCCATCTCAAACAGGTGACCTTCAGAAAATCATCATAACTTTCTCTCTGAGCATGAGATTCAAATTTCATAAAAAGTGACAGAAACAAGATGGAGTGTAGTTTTTTGGGCATCGTTTTCAAGGGAGGAGGCAAAAATAGTGACACGTGGAACTTTGTACAAGTTCACTCTACTCAACTAGCCTATAATCAGGTCATCATGAGGGATTAGGCATAACTCTTTCTTGAAGAATCCAATCGCGATCAGACCTGTGGGTTTGGAAAGAGGACTCCGAGGGTTACCGCAAGACAAAATTTTAAAGCTTGTAGATTCAAAATTATAGAGTTAAAGTGGTTTCAAGATCGAGGTCCTAAAATAAAGAAACAGAGATATGAGGAAGTTTGATGGCAAGGGTTTGGTAACTTGGATACTACAGATGGAGCAATATTTTGATCTACATGATGTGAAACTATTACAAAAGGTACATTTTAAATCTTTATATTTAGAACTAAATCAATTTGCATGGTATAGAGGGCTTTATTCTCGTAAACCACTTGTCACCTAGTCAAATTTCATGGAGGAAATGATAGCACATGATGAGGATACAAAGAGTAACAACTTCTTCAGCTAATTGATAAATCTAAAATAAAAGGGTTCAATGGTAGAGCACATTGAGGAATTCCAAAAATTGAATATAAGGGTAAATGATATTCTAGAGAAGCAAAGGATTGATGTATTTATAGGGACTTTAAATGATAACATTCAACATGAGGTTCATCTTTGGGAGCCCAATTCATTGGATAAGGCATTCAAGTTGAAAAGAAAAAATGAAAGAAAAATTATGGCAACAAGGAATCCTACCAATCACAACTATAAAGATGGAAGTTTTTTTTCTCCTAGCCTTCCACAACCTACAAGGTTGACACCAAAAAAATTGGAAGAAAAAAGAGAAAAAGGGCTTTGTTACACTTGTGATAGAAAATACACTAAAGGTCACGAGTGTGTTGAGAAGAAATTATTTTACATAGATTATGAAGAGGAGGAAGAAAAGGATCAAGAAATGTCCAAAGAAGAGGATATACACCAAAAACCAAACCCATATAAAGAAGAAATGAATCCGACCATATCTTGTAGTGCATTGGGAGGAATTACCGCTCCTCAAACTCTCAAGATAGATGGGAAAATAGAGATAGTGAACAAATGTTTGGAAGGATATCTTCCTTGATTTGTATCTAATAAAAAACCAAAATGGATCAAGTGGTTACCTCTAGTTTAATGGTGGTAAAACACTTGAATAGAAATGACCCCATTTATGGCACTTTATGGATATCATACACCATCCACCACATAATCTTTAAGAGAAAATTCTAAGGTTCAAGCAATGGAAGATCACATCAAGCATAAACAACAAGTGCTCCAAATCTTAAAGGATAACCTCACTTTGGTGGAGAACCAAATGAAAAAACATGCATATCAAGATCGTAGGGAAAGAAGTTTTGATGTAGGAAACTTGGTATTTTACGGCTACAACTATACAAACAAATGTCCCTCAAACAAGATAAGAAGGATAATAAATTATCACCAAAGTACTATGGTCCTTACATGATGTTGCAAAATATTGGTATTATCGCATACAAATTGGATCTTCTGCATCTTCCCGAGTACACCTAGTTATCCATGTTTCATGCTTAAAGAAGGTTATAGGTGACAAGCTCCTAGTTCAAACAATATTTTTGGAACTTGACGAGGAAGGAAAAATCATATTTGAACCTGAAGCAATCATGGAAATAAGAACCCGACAGCTATGAAATCGATCAAATTTAGAGTATCTCATCAAGTGGAAAAACTTAACCGCTAAAGATTCCACATGGGAGGATGAGAATTTTATACAGAAGCATCCAAAACTACTCAAGCGTTGAGGACAACACTTTTTGAAGGAGAGGGGCATGTTAGGTCCCTATACTACTATTGAAGCCCATTATTGTTATTAGTGCAACCCCCTTATTGTATTGTTGTATCCATGTAGTCCCCATATTGCTATTATTTTGCCCCACAGAAGCCCATTGTTGTTATTGGTGTGCCCTTACATTATCATTTTTATGTCAACTCTGATTATATTGTGACCACTTAGATTCTTATATATAGAAAGGAGGTCTTGTCATTTGTATGATCGAAGAATTGTTTATTTATGTAATGTAAAAGAGGTTCCGCCTCGAAGAGGTTTATTTTGAAGTCATTGATCGATCTCTTTTTCTATTTTGTGAGTTGGTTGCATAACAATGACAAGATTTCATTCTAGGACCACAAAATAAACATGAAAATTTACCCTTTTTTATAGGCCTACAAGATATGGATTAATGTTAGTATCTTTTGTTTTCTAATTAATACTACCTAATCACCCACGGGGATTTGAACCGGTGACCTATCGCAAGGAGTGCCTTAACAGTACACCCATTCACCGTCAATCCAAAGACCCGTGGGTGGATTAATGTTAGTATCAATTATATACTAATGAATTATTTAAAACTCATGGGTTATTTTTTGATAATATTATATACTAGTGAAATACATGTCTACATTACATGCCATATAAAAGCATTAGACCTAAGAAACAATCTATTGTATATTTAAGGTTTCGATGGAATTGAATTTGAATTTCCCTTATTGGGCTAGAGAGGTTGTACATGGTGATGCCATTTGATAGGTATAGTAACTATTCAATTAGAGGCTAAATGTAAACATTCATATTTTTAATTTGGTATTTACCTAATTGATTGAAAATAAACATAATTACCACTTTTTGTATGTGTGTATAGGAAAGTTACCTATAAGAGTATCCCAGTCCTATTTCATTATTTTGATTAAAAGAAAGATTAATCTTCCAACTTTTAATATGGACTAACCATATAAGCATATATAGCATGAATCCACTTAAACTAGGATCTAGCATAGGTTGAGAGGGATAAAATGTCTAGAAGTGTACACTTATTTTAAGTTTTTCACATTTAATTACTCATAGATTTAAATATGAAATTAAGATAAATTTATGACAGGTTAAAAATCTAAATGTTTAAACACACACACACACACACACACACACACACACATATATATAATGTTTTTCAAAATCTAAAAATAATTGGAAATTTTTTCCATGTATAGTTATATAGAATTTCTAACATGCCTCACTAGTTCGCTGATAAATTGGCGCCAATGAGTGATTTGTGTGCCATAAGGTTGTGTTGTGTGCCACAAGGTTGTGTTATTAGAGAAGTTATTTAGAAATAAATTAACCTTGTCAAATATATAAGAATTAACGCTAAGTTACTTATCTATAAAAATTTAAGTGATTTATATTTAATTCCCTTATAAAAGTATTTTTAAAAACAAGTAAATGTAAAAAATGTTTCCATACATTATTGCATATGGGGATTAAATTTGACGTGAATTTACCCATATTTTACTTACTTAATCATCAAATATCGACGATTTTAAAATGTGCACAACAATGATGACATTTAATTTTTAAAACCATCATTTTGAGAGGTGAGTTAAAAACTATGCATACACACACACACGCACACACACAAAGACACACAAGCAATTCCAAATAAGATTGTAGAAAATAAAGTAAGAGACTAATAGTATTGTTGGTTCACACTCCTATAAGAATTAACCTATTTGTACCCACAATAGTAAGATCCCAATATGAGACTCTAAGATAAGAAAACAATACTCCCATAGTGTCAAGGCTCCAAATTATGCACATAATCACCCATAGTAGGTCTCCAAAATACACACATAATCACCCATAGTGGCTGATTGAACATGTTAGAAAAACATTATGTCTATCTCCACTCACATCATGCAATCATGCATTGTACCCACTAAATCCTAGAACTTAAAGGTTGAGACTCAAGTGACATGCCCACACCCATGGGCCATTGATTTGGTATATGAATCACTAAGTTACGAGGATAGAGTAATCACAATTGAAGGGCCTTTTAGTGGTATAATAGAAATAATACTAAGTTTTCTTATTTGTATATGTGAAACAACAATTTTCTATTTGATTATGAGAATTTTATGAATTCTATTTAGTGTTGGTAAATTGGTGATATTTCCCAATTTTTATAAATTTGGTCTATTTATTAGTTTGATTAAATGTCAAATGTGTGGTTACCATGCCTCTCTTGCATCTTATATTCATATTGAATCTCAAATCAACTAGGTTTAGGCCTTTAAGGTGTTGGGGGTGTGACAAGGGGAGATTTGTCCTTCTTACTAGTTCAAAGATTAAAATTTTCTCCAAAATGCATCACCTATATATTGTTGGTGCTTAAAATTTTAGAATCCTTCCAAATTTATATTTAAAATCTATGTCACAAGGTTCACCAAACTTTAACTTTGAGGTTAATTTTTTGGTGAACCTCATTGAACCTGATAGCTATGATAGGTATTGACCAAGTCCATAGATCAAAACTTATAACCTCATGTCACAACTCAAGCTTGTAATTTATCCTTGCAGTTTCTATGTGTGTGATATCATTTTTGATGTTTAATGATGTTGATATCTTACTATTTTAACCCATAATTCGATACACACACACACACACACACACACACACACTCACGCGCGCGCGCGCGAACCTAATGGAAAACCTCATCCGAACCTCATAAAAAAATTCGAATTTGAACTCAAACTGAACCTAATCATTGTCGAACCTGAATTCGAACCTCAAGCATGTCACATTGTTTAAAAATGGGTTCAATATTTTTTTATTGTTTTAATATCATTCTTTAGTCCAATTCATTGTGTTGAAAGTTGAGATTGATTGTTCCTCTTCAAAATGCATTATAGTTAAAAGGTTTGACCAAGTTACTTAATGACTTTTTGAGAATGATTCAACATCACTTGTAAAATACTTGAAATTACATAAATAGCGAGTATAAATAATTGCAATAAATCATTGTTTAGTTTAAATAAACATGATTGAATATTCTCAATATTTACCTAATAATATTTACATGTATAAAATTATATTGTTGAATGATATTTTATAGATTGAATATTCTCTATATTTACCAAGTAATATTGATATCTATGAAATTATTTTGTTTACCATATTTTATAGTCAAGCTAGTGATAAGACAAACAAAAAACTTATGTTAACTAAATAATTGATTTTATATTCCCAATAGATTTTTTTTTTATATAAATAAAACACATAATACATTATATTTAAACGTTGGTAAAAATAAATATCAAACTTTATGTCAAAAGTGGTTGTAAAAACAAATCCATCATTAAAAAAATGCTTGATGAGTAAGAATGCC
>APFE030434106.1:108777-126130 GCA_000404065.3 Pinus taeda | reverse complement strand
TTTAACATAATTAATCTTTTTTTCTGTATTCAAGTTTCTGTGATCCATGATGAATTAAACAAAGTCTTTCAATATATTAATAAATTAATATATAATTTAAACATTATTGTTCAAATATAGCCGTTACATGAAACTATGTCTCTACATTGCTCTCTATTTAAGCCTTTTCCATGGTCTACCTCTTCATCTGGTCTTGATGATGAACCACACTTGTTGGTTTGAAATGCGTCGGCCAAAAAATTCTCTCATGTGATTTCTACCAAAAGACTTTGTTTTATATTTAATCTTATTAATAAATAATATTTAGTCTTATTAAAGTTAATTATTCGTTACGATTTTTAAGATGCCAATACAACAACGTATCACACACTTTTATGCCTTAAGGCGTTCCTATTTGAAATGGACTCCCCTTCTTACCCACCTGTCATCCTTATGCACCCTAAGATTGTAGGTTAGACGAACTTGTCATCCCTATGCACCCTAAGATTGTATGTTAGACGATTGAGAAGGTTGAACCATTCAATCAAAAGAAACTAGTTATGAATTTGTTACAGGTAGTTACCAGTTCGTTGTAGGTATTCGATTCGCATAGGTAAAGACTGGTTTGCAAACTCCACCTTCGACATAATTTTCCTCTCGCCGGGGTTTAATATCTCGAGCCTGTTCAAGGATGATGTGGTGAAGCAAGATGAAGTTCACTTTGACTCAACCCGCGTAGAGCATAATGTCAAAGCTGAAGGAGATTTCAAGTCTTTCCCCATTTAGTTTCAAGCAATGGAAGGATGGTAAGGTGAAGTTGCAGGGGTCAAACATCCACCAACTTTTATTTCACAGTATGTCGAGCCAAAGTATCAGATCTAAGAGCTGGGTTTGCATGTGTCAAGTACTACTCAGTGCACTGCATTTGCATGATATTTGCAGGCCAAGAAATGCTCATGCAGTTCCCACAAGCACCCATCATCAAAGTTCAGAGCATAGCTTCCAGCATCATTTTTGAATCACTGATATGGCCTTGTTGTAGCTATCATGTTTCTCAACCCTGTTTTAAAGGCTTTAAAACCCCATATTTCCAGGGTTTAAGTGTATTTCATTTCAAATATTCAACGATTTATTTAGATATCTAGTTTTAAGGATGTTAATTTGTTAATATGTAGTTTTTTCAATGAATTGGCACTCCTGTTTTTAGATCTTTTTTTTTGAATTTGAATTTTGGAAAAAAGTCATATCAGCAACTGAATCTAAGTGGTTAAAATGAAACTAATGTTAAGCACAGGAATGTGCCAGGGTTTGATCTAGTAAAATTTGAAGGAACTGTGCTATTTTTTTTTGTTGTAAGTGGACTAACTTCCCGAATATTCACAATTCTTAAGATTCTAACCATAAAATATTTTGCAAAACTTATATGGGTTCTTCTAAATCTTGAAGGATTTTGTATGTTATATAGAAATTTTTGCTAAATTTTAGAGAAAAATAATATAGTTATGTGAAATTTGGATGAATACTCATCTTGAATGAGTGAAAATCTAGAAAAATGAATGAAATCGTCAATATTAGAGTATCTTTGGAGAAATTTTGTAGACATATGAGCTAGAAAGAGGAGATAACACAATGCACCGATCATCCAACAACTTGGTAAGGTTTCCATGGTGCAATGCAAAGGTACACAATTTAGGTTGGATGGGAAGATTTTAGCATATCTTGAATATAAGCATATGCTTTGGTGTTGCATGGAGATCCATGCACAGGCCACTAAGAGTGCGCATATTCACTTTGATGTCTTAGTGGAGAATGCCCCTGTAGAAATGTATGGAAAATGTTGTACCATAGAGAATGCATGCAATCTGTTTGGCAAAATGCACAATGAAATGTTATTTCCTAGATGGATGTCTTGATGAGGCTTTCAAGTTGTTTCAGAAAATGCCTGCAAAAAATGTGATTTCTTGGAGAATGTTAATAGCTAGATGTGCTCAAAATAGGTGTTGGAGGAGGCTGTCACTCTATTTCAACAAATGCAAGTAGCAGGTTTGAAAGCAAACTTAAATACGATCGCTAGTGTTTTATCTGCTTGTGCTAACTTGACAGCTATAGACAAAGCCATGATGATCCATGCAAAGTTAATTAAGAATGGATTTCTATCTAATGTCTTTTGTTAATAGTGCCCTTTTCGACATGTATGAAAAATGTGACAACATAAAAAATGACCAAGCTATTTTGTAGAATGGTTGTAGTCAATAAAGAGATTTGTGCATTCCTTTATGAGACAAAACATTTATTCAAAGTTGGCTAAATTATGTTGACAAGTCAAGTTTGCAAGCTTTTCCGAGACATAAGGCTTGTGTTGAATGATGTTGGATGGTAGGAACAAACCTTCTGTATTGATGTTGAATGACGGTTGCAAACCTTCTGCCACTACAGTGAAAACTGGATCCTTCAATTTTATTACCAAAATGTCTGCTGCATAAGAGAGTAAGTGGGAGAAGGCCTTATTGAGTTGGATCACAATGATGCCACACTTTCCTAAGTGGGCAGGTGGTATGGCATCGGAAAGATGTAGAAGAAGATGAAAGGAAATAGGGTTAAAAGAACCCTGGATTGAGGTCAATGAGGAGGTTTACAAATTATTTTTTGAGATAGGTTAAACCAAAAAACCTAAAACATTCATGCATATTTGGTTAAAATTGTTCTCTTTCAACAAATGCAAGCAGTAGGTTTGAAACTAAACTTAAATACTATTGCTAGTGTTCTATCTACTTTTGCTAACTTGACAACTCTAGATGAAGGCATTATAGTGCATGCAAAGATAATTAGAAATGGATTTCTGTCTGATGTCTTTGTTAATAGTGCCCCTATTGATATGTATGCAAAATGTGACAACATAGAAAATGATGTAGTTGTTTTGACTGAATTCCTGAAAGAAATATTGTATCTTGGACAACAATGATGAGAGCGTACGTATAGAATGGACACAGTGATGAGGCCTTCAAGCTTTTTCGACAAATGCAAGCGGTGGGTTTGAAGCCAAACACAAACACTTTTTCCAGCACCCTCCCAGCATGTGCCAACTTGGCAACTTTGGATCAGGGTAAGGATATACATGTGGAAATAATAAAATGCAAATTGTTAATGCAACTGTCAAGAATTAATTCTAGGTTTCTAATTCATACCACCAAAAGATCCATACATTGAGCTTAATGGAGCACCTTAACATGAAAGAATAATGCAGCATAGCCAATTTCAATTAGTTGCTCAAGAGTGTCTCAGATTTGCTTTAGTTCAAAAACCTCTGTTATAGCCTTTAGATGCTTCATGACAATCCTTGGTTTGGTGTTTTTCCCTTTGCAAGTGCTTAGCCATCTCCATTACTCAGATGGATTCCAATTAAATCCATCTATTCCCTTCAATTCTTGGTGATGTCTTCTTTTTTGTAGGAAAACCCTCTCAAAATCATGGTTGGTATTTCTATGTAATTATATTTCATACAATGGAATGAATTTATAACTTTTCTCTGAATTCAATCTGTCGTACAAATTGGGAAGGCTATCTCGTCAATCAACTCAACTGACATTACTTTCTTCTATATGGATTTTGCTTTAGATTCAATTGTTGTTTCATTTACTTCTTTCATAATGATATAGAATACATGCTCTCTCTGGAACCAACCATTAACACCAATAGAAAGTTGCAGGGTGTTAGGCCCTGTTATAGCTCAAAATCTCACTCTTGAGGTTTGTGATGTTGCACTCATGGCCTAGGGCAACCCCTCCTTCCAGACCTGGTCCCAAATTTAAAAAACAGAGTTTTATTCCCTATATAGAAATTACCCTGAGCTAAACACGTGTATACACGGGTCTGTGTATACCCAACCCGTGTATATGTTTAAAAACACTTAAAAAAATAAATCTCCTTAATTTCAGGTGGAGATCACAGGTTTTACCTATTGATTACCTGTTAGTGCCCGTGGCCCAACTGTTTTCAACGAATTCCCAACTAAAAAACTACTTTGGGAGAAGTATAAAAAGGCTTCTATGGGAAGGCCAAAGGAGGAGAGAAGAGATAGAAAGATTAATATGCTGAGATTTCCCTGACCAGGTCTGAAGATCCTTGTGCCTCCTGCACTTCCCCCATTTTGCAGGAAACCCTTGTTTCCTTGTGTGTGTTGATGATTTCATACTACTTGAGATATCATGGAGTAAGTCATTGAAGGAGTTTGTTAAAGGCTTGAGACTGGACGAATCCAGGAGACGGTTCCGCTTGGAGCCTGTGAAAGGACGAATCGGGTGAAATTATTCCTTTTTTGTACTTTATTTGTCTATAATAAAAGAAACACGTCTTTGTTCCTGATATAGATCTTCTTCATGTTTATGATATTCATATTATGATTCATATGTGAACGGATGTTTAATTGCATAACTAACTACCTTTCCTTATAATATGAAGATGCTTTCTTTATGATGTTTAGTCCATATACTGCTGTACTTTCTTGAATTGATTGTTTTGCAGGCCAAAGGAGCAAAAGGAACTCCAAGAAGGGTTTGGACCCTGGAAGGCTCTTCTCAAATGTAGGACCTCAGGTACGCCCCCTATTGTAGAGTTTGCTTATAGTAGCATTATGGCTGTATGGAATGTGTGTTTCTTTGCATAGATAACCTGCACTTTGCTAGGGTATTCACCCAAGACCCTAGGGGAGTTTATCCCACAACAGAATTGGAAACTCTGCTGGGGACAACACTATTGTTGTTCCTAGTTTGGGTGTATTCAAGCCAATCACGGCTCAACTATCTGTTTATCTTCTGCTGCTGTGTAGTCAGTGCTTGAATTGTGAGCTGTGTTCAGTTTTTTCCAGACTATTTTTTGTTTTTTCTTGGAAGTTTTTTTATTTGCTGTTTTATTTGTTTACATAGGCGTATATACGCATATTTCCTTAAGTGAACCTACGTATACGCATCTTTCCTTAAGCCTTTTCGTGTATACACGCATCTGTGTGCAAACACAGTCATGTATATCTTTAATTTTCAAGATTTTTTAGATCTTTTTGTTTCTGGAAGATAGTATTCTGGTCTGATTCAGTTTGGAGCAATCACTATTCTGTCACAGTCTTTAGTTTTACAGCAAGCGTCTTGTTTCAAATTCTCTCTGATTGTGAAAAGGTTGGTCTTGTTCGTTTTTCTTGCAAACGTCATTTGTTTTTGCTTAAGCACACAAGGTTTCTCGCAAGGAATCTTGGATGCTCTGTGTATTCAGGGCAGAAAGATTGATTTCGATCTTTGTGTTGAGTTTTGTTTTAATGACTTTTTGGTTTGCATGTTTGAACTATTTTTATGACCATCTGCTTTTCTTTCTTCCTGAAAGTCATTTGTTCACGCTTTCTTGAAAGTTGTCTTTTCAATCTTTTGGTTTTCATTTCCAAGCTCGTCTCACTGCTTGTTGATTGTTAAGAGCATTTCAAAGCACCTGTTTTGTTGAGTTCCCACTTGTTTTGTGTCGCAAACTCGCAAAGTGCTTCATTGCCTATTTTTCGGTCATCAAGTTTCAGTCTTGTTAGAGCGTTTTTGAAAAGTTGTTTTTGAGTTGCTTTTGAAGGAAACTTCTTGAAACTTTGTTTTGCTTTTTTGAACTTTGTTTTGATTGAGTTTTCCTTTTTGTTGAGTGAAAGTTCCTATTTGTCTGTCTTCATCTTGCTTTTAGTGCTTAGACAAAATAAGCAACAAAAACTTATATTCCATCTAAACATTTAAGTGGCAAATCTAAAATTGATAAACAAGCAACTTTCATCTTTTGATTTGAGAGTAGTTTTGAATTTTGAATCGGCATGTACTTGTTGCATTAGGATTAGTTTGTGCATATTTCTAAGAATTTATAGTTTTGTTAGCTTTTGTGAGTGTGAAGTTTGAAGAAAATAAAAGAAAAAGTTGTAGCCTTATTTGAAGTTCCTCTGAACCTTATAAGAATTTCTTTTCATTGAAAAATGAAAACAAGTGCATTTGCATGTAGTTTGGTCTTTATTAATTTATTTTACGTAAAAACAACACTAATTTCACTTCCGTTTATCCCTTGACTTAAATAACAACCCATTAAAATCAAGCGCTAATTTAAAATATACTAGAACTTTATATTTGTCGAGTTAGATACATCAACAAGTTTTAGGATATTTTAGGGCCTTGGATTAGGTGAGTGGAGAGTTAACTCTCCAAGGCCATTTTAAACTGTCAAACATAGGAGTCTGAATAGTGAGTGAAAATCCAATAGCGTTAGGAAGACCATGAAATCTCCGGATCTGGGAGTTAAGCACGAGGGTCTGTAAAGACAGGGAAGAGAGATACCCCCTTTCCTACTTGTCTGAACTTACCTCACAACTGTTCCGCCTGGCTTCTGATACGAGTTGGTAACCTTATTTGCTACTCCTAGGGATCTACACAGGTGGCTACGGAGGGGAATCCCATGGCACCTGAGGTCGACGTTGTATCACTCTCAACAGTACTACAGGAGGGCACCCTTGCGAAGCTTGGGGGATTGCACTGGCGCAGGCTGTTGTTAGGAGGTCAGCGTAACTTCCTCTGTTACCTTTGCTGATAGGACTGGGCTGTCATTATCCTAGACTATCTTCAGAAGGCCCATTACTTCACTTTCTCGTATTTTGGTGTCCGGTCCTAATCACTCGGAGTGGAAATACTTGGAATTTGTTTGACTGGCTGATATCTTTAGGGACTTTATAGTGTGTGCTCTGTGCTCCTAGTTGGCCTAGCTTTTAGTTTCTTGAGTCTTTAGTTAGATCTTAACAAAAAGTTCAAAGTGGCTGACTGATCGCCTAGACGGTCTTGAAGACATCGTGGTCTATCACCACCAAGTTTAGAGCCTTCACTTAGAAGGTGTAGAGTGTTGGGTATACGACCAAAGTCCCACATTGACTAGAAGTGGGGAGGATCATGGTTATATAAGGATGGACAAATATCTCCATTGGTATGAGGCCTTTTGGGGTAACTCCAAAGCAAAACCATGAGGGCTTAGGCCCAAAGTGGAAAATATCATACCATTGTGGAGATATGTGGTGTTCAAGTCCCTTACAAGTGGTATCAGAGGCATGCCAAAGTAGCCAAGTGGATGAATCCTCAGAATGCAACAAGGTGGTGGGCCTGGTAATAATAACAATGGGATCGTGGATGAGCTCAGTTAGACAGGCGGTGTGCTCCAGATTCTTCGTGGACGTGTCCTGGTCCCAACACGGTGAAGAGGAGTTGACCTGGGATAGAGAAAGCTCTCGAGGCAGGTGGTGCTCCATGTAAGGAATGTGCTTCCAACGCATTGGAGTGAAGAATCCTGGTTGGTAGAGAGTGGACAGATGGATAATCGTTTGAGGGGAGGCTCCATGGTCCTTTGCTTGAGGGGAGGATTGTTGGGTATACGACTAAAGTCCTACATTGACTAAAAGTGGGGAGGATCATGGTTATATAAGGATGGACAAATATCTCCATTGGTATGAGGCCTTTTGGGGTAAGTCCAAAAGCATATCCATGAGGGCTTAGGCCCAAAGTGGAGAATATCATACCATTGTGGAGATATGCGGTGTTCAAAGTCCTTAGACAGAGGTAATACTGCCGGTGGGTTTTGTCTCGTGGCAGCTGACGCATCAGGGATTGATCCTCCCCTTGGGGGCATCAGTGTTCAAGATAGACTTGGTATTTCCACAGAACAAGAGAGAAATACTCCAGTACATTCTCGAGTTCTCTTTTGGATGAAAAATAACATAGAGGTAGAAGAACTCTCAGAGTCGTTAGTGGCTCCGAATTCTCCCCTACCTCCTAGTCATCCAGAAGTATTACAATACGTTGGGTCTCCAACGCATCGACCGTCAAGTCCAGGTCACATTATGCACTTACCATCGATGACCACTACTGGAAGCATGGATTCTACTACAAGTGCTATGACTATGCAGACTCCAATATCTGTACAAGGGGGAGGAACTATTTCCATCCCCTATGCTTCTTTATTCGGGTCTTTTTCTAGCACATCTTTGGTTGGGTCTACCTCCATTCCTTCTACGAGTGGAAACTCCCAAACCAATGCTTTTAGTTTGGATTTTTCCCATTTGGAACCCATTCATAGGGTATTCCGTCAGTTCTGTTTAGTGCCACCACATCCATGATGGGTGGATTGGCTTCATTCCAGGGTTTTCCTTTTGGAAGTGGTCATATACCACATTCCAACCCAACAATTGGATCTATGCCTTTCTCTTCTTTAGGACAAGGTAGCAATCCTTTTCAAGGTTGGACTAATCCTGCGGTTAGTAGTATGGGAACTGGGAATTCGTTTCTCGGCCAACAAGGGAATAGGACGTACTCCACGGTAGGTTCATTTTGAAGTATTCCTCCCCTAGCCTCTACTTGGGATCCTTATTAGGGGTTGTCCGCTCCTTATAATCCTTTAGGAGGAAGCTTCGCCGGTTATGGAGGTTTTGCGGCCGGATTTGGTCAAACTCTGAGTTATGCTGGATCACAAGGCATGCCTTTTGGTTCAACTGGTTCCATAGGTTGCTTTGGGCAGCCTGGTGCCTTCCAAAATCCAGGCATATCTTTTCAGAACTTTGGGAGTTCCGCCCAGTCTAGGTGGAACCCCCAAGGTCCTCCTAGGCTTCCGTTTCTGGCAACTTTGAACTTGCCAGACCTCACAAAGTTAACAAATGATCCAATCAAATATAATCCGGCCCGGCCTCTGGTCCCAACCAAACTCCCTTCAGACTTTCCAAAATTCGAAGGGAAGAGCGGTGAGGACCCAGGCGACCATGTGACCACATTCCATTTGTGGTGCTCGTCGAACTCCCTTATTGATGATTGAGTTAGGTTGAGACTTTTTCAATGCACCTTGACTGGTAATGCGACCAAATGTTATATAGAGTTGCCAAGGGGCAGCTTTACATCTTTTTTCAACTTAGCTAATATTTTCTTAAATCATTTCCAGTTTCCCGTCCGTTATGATGCCAGAACTGAACTTCTGGCCAATTTTCATTAGGACACGACAAATCACATTTCTGACCATATTCAGGAATGGAGACGGAGAAAGAGGCTCATTAAAACCGAAATCCCTTCGGAGTACCGTCTCGAATGGTTTTTGAAATCTTTACAACCTGAGATCTCTAATGATGTCTCGATGTGTGGAGTTTACTCCGAGGAGAAAGCTATTTTTAGGGCCCAGCAATTAGAATTGATCTACTCTCAGTCTAGGATCCTACAAAAATACTTGCTAGATGCTCCTGGGTCAAAGGTTGACATAGCCAAGTCGAAGCAAAGTCCCCATGGGGATGGTATCGTTGGATCGGTAGACACGAATGCAGTGAACTTGTTGAGCCAATTGCAACAGTTGTCATTGCAAACTTCTTCAAACAACCAAGTCACATCATCTAGTACTTTGTCTTCCCAACCCTCTTCAATTAATGTCATCTAATCTGATAACCTCAAAGGAAATCAAAACTCCAATGGGAAAAATAAAGGACAAAGTAAGAAAAAGAATCAGGATGGGAAGGCTAACACAAATAAATCCGGCAATAATGCTGGTGGGGGTAGAAATGAGTCTAGAAAGAAAGTCAAGTTTCCATGCAAGTTGTGTAGTGGAGACCATTTAACTCATCTCTGCCTGAAGATTCAGGATGCTCAGTTCTTGTTAGGGCATCAAGGGGCTTCTAGTTCTCAAGCTGTGTTAACCAACCCTTTTCCCCAAGGGCAACAATTGCTTGCTGGCGTGAGTTCAAATCTTGGTACCTCCTCAGGGGGCAACCAGGAAGGGGAAAAATCATCGAACGTTTGCATGATGGGTTCTCATGTACATGTGGCTACTCGGTCACGTGATTACGGTGAAGCCAAAACTTCCAAGGACAAAATTGCTCCTGGAAATACTGACCTTCATATTGAGTGAAGCTTGTTGATACTATACCACGGTTACCGAAAGGTTCCGCTAAACGCGCGACTATCAATCCTAATGCTAGGGCCACCCAGAATTATTCCATTGTGGAGGATCTGGCCCAGAGTCCATGCACCATGTCTGCTTTAGAGGTTCTCCAGTCGTGTCCAACTCAGCGAAGTGCTTTACTCTCGGCAATTGCGGTAGTTGATCCAACCAACTCTTTAGTTCTCACTTTTGACATGTTAAATGTCAAAAAGTGACTCCCTCATCACATGGATTTCCAGATAAAGTCTACATACCGAAAGATTAATAATTTTCACACCGTTATTAATGAAGGAGCTTACACGTGTGTCATGTCGATGTCTTGCTGGAAGGCCATTAGATCTCCTTCAGCTGTTCCTTCACCTACCCTTTTGACTGTGTCTGATGGGCCTTCTCACAAGCTGCATGGGATTATCCTGGCCTTTCCTATATGTGTTGGAGGAAAGGTCATCAATATTGAAGTAGAGGTCATAGATGCTAACCTAGACTATCATCTCCTCTTAGGAAGGAATTGGGTATACGAGATGGATGTCATCATTTCGACTCTATTTCGTTTCATCTTCTTTCCTCATGAAGGGAAAATCGTTAAGGTTAATCAGTTGGATTATTGTCCATTTGATCCTCAAGAAACTTCTGACTCTACTGTCCCCTTAGTGGATAACCCTCACCCGCCTATGGAGAATCTAGGAGTTGGGATGTATTCCTCATTGATGGGTACCTTTGAGTTTCCATTTCCTATCACTCGAATCAATGTCGTTTCATCATCTAAGGAGTCTCCTCGAGAAGGGTTCTTCCGAAATCATTATTTTTCGGACCCTTGGACCTTGCCTTCATCTATGACAACATTAGCTGAAGGACAAGTAAATGGAATGGCATCCCCTATGTCTGCGGGATACCAGTCTATTGTTAACTCTGCAGACGACCATTTTGCTCCTTCTTCTGAAGAGGAGTTTGAGGGTTATGTGGCCCCGGCTTGGGCCATTGATTCCACCTCTGCCTTGGACTACTTAGATATGGTTTTACCTTCTGAAGAAGCAATCCTCGAAGTGATGATGGGTGTAGATCGACCTTGGGAAGACTTACACCATTGTTCATATTTCCTTCCTCCATTGCAAGAAGTGGAAGTTAGGTTCTCCAAGCTATTCACTAGTGATGTTTGTAAGAAATCGAATCCTTTGGCTCCAGCACACTTTCGTGTCGAAGGTAAATATGTCGGTGATCTCAGAAACAATATCTATAAACATATCTAGGGACCCTAACATGATTGAGAATCTCTTCATCGGAATTGAATGTTCCCCTGAAGAAGTGCAAATTTACACCGACCTTTTCAAGGAATTTTGAGATGTATTACTTGGTCTTATGAGGAAATGCCTAGCATTGATCCTTCTATAGTTTAGCATGAGATCAAGACGTATGAAAACGCTAAGCTGGTTTGTCAAAGACTTTGACCAGTTAATCCTAGGAAAGCAGCAACCATTAAAGCCAAAGTAGAGAAGCTGCTCAAGGCGGGTTTTATATACCCTGTTCTTCCTACCGATTGGGTTTCTAATCCAGTCCCTGTAGATAAAAAGCAAGGAACAATCCGAGTATGCATCGACTTTAGGGACTTAAACAAGGCTTGTCTGAAAGATAATTACCCCACGCCATTCATTGATCAGATTATTGATGAATGTGCGGTAATGAGATTTTTTCCTTCATGGACGGTTTTTCTGGTTATAATCAAATTTCCATCCGTCCTAAAGATCAACATAAGACGGCTTTTATATGTCCCTGGGGTACCTTTGCATACATAAATATGCCGTTTGGTCTCAAAAATGATGGAGCCACTTTCCAGCGGGCCATGTCATATGCTTTCCACGACATCAAACATATCATCAAAGTGTACTTGGACAATCTCACTACTCGTTCTCGAAAAAGAACTGATCATCCCAGTCACCTTCGAATGGTTTTTGAGCGATGCCGTTTTTATAAAATCCGATTGAATCCCAACAAGTGCGTTTTCACGGTTACGTCCGGTCGGTTGTTAGGGTTCATTGTGTCAAATGAAGGGATTAGGGTTGATCCCTTCAAGGTAGAGGCGATAGTCCAGTTGCCTCCCCCGTCCTCCATTCGACAACTTCAAAGTCTTCAAGGGAAGGCTAATTTCTTAAGATGGTTTATAGTGAACTATGCCAAGATCACCAAAGGGTTTATGCGTTTGCTCCGCAAAGGGGTTCCATTTGTGTGGGACAACTTTGCGCAGCGGTCGTTTGATGCTTTGAAAAAGGCATTAGTCTCTGCGCCACTTTTGAGTCCACCGGATTATGGTAGGGACTTCCTTTTATATCTTGCTATAGCAGAATCAACCATTGGTATGGTTCTCGTTCAGGAAGACGATGCTCTCACAGAGCATGTGATTTATTACTTGAGCCGAGGCTTGATAGGTCCTGAACTTCGCTATTCTCCGGTTGAGAAGGTTGCCTTGGAAGTTGTCCACGCTGTCCAACAGCTCTGTCATTATATTTTTCTACGCAAAACTTTTGTCTTGGCAGCAGTCAAACCGTTTCAGTTTGTCCTCAGTAGGCGAGTGATTGGGGGAAAGTATAATCGATGGATTGTCATTCTACAAGAATTTGATCTCGAGTTCTTGTCCGCTAAGTCCAAGAAATCTATGGTTTTTGCCGAGCTAATTTCCGAGCTGCCTTGTGGAGAGGATACTGTTTACGAGGAAATTTTTCCCGACGAACACTTATTCCTCATCTTTTCACTCAACCCTTGGTATGGAGATATCATTTTTTATCTCCAGACTTCGAAATTTTCCTCTACTTTCTCTAAGGATGAACGTCACAAATTACGTCACCTCGCTAAAAATTACGTTATCATTGGTGATACATTATATCGTTGGGCAGTTGATTCAATCCTTCAGTGCTGTTTAACCTTAGAGGAGGCAGAGTCAGTGCTAAATGACTACTACAACGAAGCTTGTGGTGGTCATCTATCAGGGCTTGCTACAACTCAACATGTCTTGCGTGTCAACTATTTTTGGCCTTTTCTCTTCAAAGATTGTGTTGAAGGAGTCAAATGCTGCCACCTGTGCCAAGTTTATACTCCAAAGATGCGTGCACATCCAGCTCCTCTTTTTCCCGTTGTCACTGTCAGTCCCTTTACTAAGTGGGGTATTGATTTTACAGCTTGTCATCTGCCTTCAGCAGCGAATCACAAGTATATTATCGTGGCCGTAGACTACTTCACGAAGTCGGCCGAGGCCATGCCCACTTATAAAAACGATAGTGAGACAACGACATTGTTCCTTTTTAATCAGATTATCTCAAGGTTCGGTATCCCAAGAGAGATTGTCACTGACCATGGGAGTCATTTCTAGAATCAACTAATGTTCGAATTGGCTCTCAAACTAGGTTTCCGACAGGGTCATTTGTCTCATTATCCTCAGGCCAATGGACAAGTCGAGGCAGTAAAAAAAACTCTTAAGACGATCCTGCAAAGGACAATTGATAAAAATAGATCCAATTGGCATCTTATGTTTTATTCGGCTCTATGGGCATATCGAACCTCTGTTAAGACTACTACAGGGTTTACACCTTTTCAGTTAGTTTATGCATTGAAATCTATCTTTCCTGTCAAATGTGAAATTCCATCTCTTAAGTTAGCTATTGAGCTCCTTCCAGAGACCTCTCGTCTCAAAGAGCACCTCCTTCACTTGGAACATCTCGATGAGCAGCGTCGAGATGCAGCCACAGTAAATTAGGCTCATAAGAAAAGGGTTAAAACCCAGTATGATAAAGATGTCCATCCTCGTGTCTTTTCTGAAGGTGACCTCGTCTTGGTCTACGACCAAGATAAGGACACCTTGGGGGAAGGTAAATTCAAACCTATGTGGTACGGTCCCTTCATAATTAAATGAGTTTTAACAAAAGGGTCGTATGAGTTAATCGATTTCGAAGGAAACAAATTGACGGAACCCCGAAACGGGCTCTACCTTAAGAAGTACTTTGCTTAAGTAGTAGCTAGGCAATGGCTTCTTTGTACATTGTGTATATTTGTACATATTTTGTCAAGAGTTTGTGATATCAATACTTTTTGGTCTGCTTTGGCAGGTGTTGATGGATGACTTGGTCTATTTTGGATTCGCCGATGGTGCTAGTCGGCACACTCGGAATCTCACTTCTGGAGCTTGGGTACTGTATTATCCAACTGGTCAATTGATGGTATCAAGGGGAGTATGCACCAATCCCGCTTCAAACAATATGGCTGAGTATACTGCCGTCATTAATTTGCTATCTGAGGCAATTTCTCATGAAATCGATTCGTTGGTAATTTATCTTGATTCACAATTGATAGTGTCACAATTAAATAACATTTATCGGGTAAGGGATCCATGTTTATATCGCCAGTATTTAAGGGTGAGGTTGTTGCAAAGATCATTTACTTATATTAATTATTTGCATATTCCAAGATCTCATAATTGTTTGGCTGATTCTATTGCTAATCAAGCATTAGACTGGCACATCAATCATTCATCACAATAAATTAAGCACCAAAAAGTCAAACTGTATATATATATCATAAAGCATCTCGAGTGTACATAAGTTTGTCCAAAAAATATATGGGACTCAAATGCCCATAATCATGTCCACTATGTCTAATTCCCTGACTCAGGATGAGCAGCTAAGTAGGCAACTACTACATTGGCTACATGCCTAAAAGTTCGGACCCAGTCACGTGGCATGCCAACCACATGATGCTGCATCTCTATAGGAAGGTCCTCTACCACCGCCATCGGCACTCGGTGGGTCAACCTCACCAAATGCCGCTGAACCATGTGTAGAGTTTGTTCTGTGGCTGCAGCCGCCTCTTCGACCCCTTGGCCGTGACGTTTGTGCCGTGGGAACTCATCTGGTCGTACTGGCCCAATATTTGGAACATGATCATCATATTAGTCATTTGAATCCTCTCAATAACATTTTCAAAGTTCATTATTATATTTGAAAAATCAAAAAAAAAATCTTAACATCAAAAATCACTTACCAATGTCGCCCCATGCTACGGTCGGTGGTAATGCTAGATCAAGATCTCCTCGAAAATCCAACCCAACATAGGGGTATTCATCAATGGTGATGATCTGCTGATCCCACTAGGAAAAGAAGTCGTCGTTGAAAGCAGCTCATGGGACCTCCCCACCTCCTAGACGTTTCATCAGGTCAGCCCACCTACCCATTCAAGGATCTCGTGGGGCACTGATTGAAACTGGCACTCTGGGACGAAGTGCAGGGACTCTCTCGAAGATGAAAGAACAGAAAATAGTCCCATAACTGAAGTTTTTGGTCTGTCCTCTCTTGATAGAAGTGAGTTAGCTTTTCATGCTAGCCAGAAGAGGAGTACACCAATCAAACACAGTGGTGAGACAGTCAACTGCCACGCTCATGGTTAGCTGTGATGCCTGATGCAGAGAAGCGGATCTGTTCACTCAAGCTATGGTGAACAAGATTATCCTCAATGATAGACTCGCCACATGTGTGATGGAAATCTGACTTCCAACTTTCTTCAGATGTCCCGGGAAATATATCTGTACATAGTCCTCGATCGAGAGACCGCTCCGTGTTCTCCGCCGGGAATGTACTACCTCTCCCCTTTGGGAAAGGCCCGTGATGAAATAGATATCTTCCACTTCTATCCTGAGTGGTATCTGGTCAATCATAAAAGCATCCTCCTCGATGTTCCAATAATCAAGAAGCATCTCGAGCAGATCTGTGTTTGCTTTCATATTTGGCAATTTGAAGAACTTCAGCAAACTACATCCCTGTAATGGATCTAAAGCCTTAGGACTGTTCATAACTTCATCATCTACTGTGGTATGCTCTCTTTCTCACCAGGTGACTGGCATCCTGAAAGAAAAATCAATTTGAACTGTTAGTTTACATAGGTTCCATATTACCAACCTGTGTATACGCCGCAGAGAAAGTTTTGGCAAAAAATTCACTGGTAAAACATTAATCAAAACTTCTAAAACTAGTCACAATCAATTACAAGATAAGAATGAGAGTTACCTGGAGACTTTGGAAGAATCTAAATGGTTGAATTTCGCGTATGGGAAGTTTGCTCCTTTTGCTCCACTTATCTACTCTCAAACTCAAATGGTGAAAATGGTGAGTCCAAAAACCTTTTTATAAGCTTTGAAAACGTCAATTTTTTTTTCAAAACTTGATTTTGTTTGGTCTCATGTAACTTTTAACTTGGGAGCTTGGAATGTCGAGAATGGTTTAATTTTCAGGACATTTTGGACGTTTTCGACAGTTTCGAGACAGTTCCATGATTGCTGATCCGTCATGGCAGGTATCGTTTTCTCACTGGCATGTAGGTTAGGGAAGACATTTTTTCCATTGCATTATGCATACTAGCCTCCATCTATCAATACACTTTCCATAGGGTCGATCCCATCGTGTTATGGTTCGAAAATCATCTTCACTCGCCGATTCTTTAAATCATGACATGATGGTAGAACCATCCTTTACATGGGCATCCTAGTTAGCACCTCACTGACATTTGTTGCCCATGCTGCTCCGATTTGAGTAGGCTCGAGAGTCCTTTGTAGTCCTGCCATGACTTATACGATGAAGACTCATTCCTCTTTGCTTCTTCGTTTCATTTTGGCCTTATACCCTAGAGGCTCCTTTGTGTTGAGTTGTACTACTCCATTGCATTTTGACTATCTGCACCTTTTGGCCTTAAGCCGGCTTCACTTGGACTCGTGTTTAAGCCAACTTTTGACCATGACGACTAAAAAATCAAACTTGCATACCTTTCATCTGTGCAGCTTGACACACCTTGACCCGTGGAAGGAACACACCTTTGAGTGTCTCTGGCCAGTTTTCGCCTCCCTGCATTGAGCATAGAAATGTTCCAATCCCAAGAACTAGATCATCTGCTTCGCTGACACTTGTTCTTTCCGCTGTACTATAACATTCTTTTATTCTTTTTCCAGCTTTAAAGAAAAAGACCAAAAAAATTATATATTCCAAAAAAGAGCGGGAACGGGACAATATTTCCATTTATTGTTGGTAGCTAGAGTCAGTTGTGTCGCCCTTGAACAAAGCACTCGAAGCAAAGTCTCCTCTATTTGGGTGGGATTTAGTTTGACTTAGGTATGCCTTAACCTTGTTATTAAGTTAGTTGTCCCCCGATTGGTTATCTCTTCCAATCATATGGAGGGTTCATTTGTGCCTCCTGCGCAATGAGCTTATACAAAGTCATCATATGCTGCCACATAGTCACATTGAGTCGTACTTTTGTTCAAGGGAAGCTAGCCTGAGTCGGCCTCTCTGCGGTGTCTCTTGACTTATTTTTTAGTCGGCCATCCCTGGTTGTCAGTGCTATGTCTATCATCACATCAGTTATATTGGTCCTTTACTCGTGCCGGTTTGAG